>ML663006.1:2369040-2380696 GCA_007570785.1 Antilocapra americana
AATAAATAAAAAATAAAAAAAAAATCAAAACATAAAAAACATAAACAACAACAGCAACCGAGTACTTCTGAAGAATTCCTAAGAACTCACTGAGTAAAAATGATCCTTGGCAAATAAGCATGTGGAGAAACAACGCGGTCACACACTGCAGGTGGTCTGATGAATTAACACATTAGGCACCAATGTATCAAGAACCCTTACAAAGTACACACACTTGGATTCCAGAAATGATCACCTCACATTACAAAGATGTACACCAATGGTTCTCAACTGGGAGCGTTTTTGTTCCTCCTACCCAAGGGGTCCTTGGCACTGTGTGGAGACACGTTTGGTTGTCACAACTGCAGGTGGGGGTGCTACTGGCATCCAGTGTGTAGAAGCCATGGATGCTGATGAATATCCTACAATGCTCAGGCCCATACCCCCATCCCTGAGCCCCCATGACAAAGAATCATCCAGCCCCAAAGAGTGCTGAGAGTGAGATCAGCTAAGAGTGCTGATGGTGAGAAACTCCAACTTAAATAAAAGGGTATCCACTCTCTTTTGTTTCTGCAGATGTAAAATCAAATCGAAAACAATGAAAACTACTTTAATGCCAGAGAGGGGAATGAGTTAAGTAAGGTGGGTTAAAGCCACACCAAAGGATTCAGCGCAGTCATTAAAAGGTGAGTATTATTAGGGTCAAGAGGCTGGGGACAGACAGCTGCCCGTTTCTAATCTCACCTCTACCATTTATTATATGAGTGACCTTGGGTGAGTCTCTTTACCTTCTTTTTTTCTTTTTTTTAGCCATACCGCACAACCTTGACTGCTGAACCTCAAGGGAATTCGAAATGGCAATGATATTCATTACTCCTAAACATCGCATGGGGAGGGCCTGAGCACCCCACATTCAGTGAATTCCTGACTTTCATGTGCATTTGAGTTTGCAACCCCAGAAAAATAAACAGAAAAGAGCATTCTTGGTAAGATCAGCTGGCAGCCAGCCGAGCATCCCTTTAAACTCTGTCATTGACATTTAACTAGAATTCCATGGGCAGGGCTGCATGTAGGAATTTGATTTCACATTTCTTTCTCTTTTTTTGGCCACACCAAGCAACATGTGGGATCTTAGTTCCCCAACCAGGGACTGAATTCATGCCCTCTGTCATGGAAGCTCAGAGTCTTAATCACTGGATCACCAGGGAAGTGCCAATTTCATATTTTCTTAGGGATGCTCTGTGTTGAGTGTCTTCTATGCATTATCTCATTTCAGCATCACAGCAATAGCTTCAAACACAATCCCTATTTGACAGAAGAAGAAACTGAGGCTCACAAGGCCAGGAACTTGCCCAAGACCACTTGATAAGGAAATGGTACAGATTCAGCATATAAAAAAACAGAGACACCACTTTGCCGACAAAGGTGCATCTAGTCAAGGCTATGGCTTCCCCAGTAGTCATGTAGGGAGGTGACAGTTGGACCATAAAGAAAGCTGAGCTCTGAAGAACTGATGCTTTTGAACTGTGGTGTTGGAGAAGACTCCTGAGAGTCCCTTGACAGCAAGGAGACCAAACCAGCTAACCCTAAAGGAAACCAACCCTGAATATTCATTGGAAGGACTGATGCTGAAGCTGAAGCTCCAATACTGTGGCCACTTGATTCGAAGAGCCAACTCATTGGAAAAGACCTTGATGCTAGGAAAGATGGAAGGCAAGAGGGGAAGATGAGGACAGAGGATGAGATGGTTAGATAGAATCTCTGACTCAATGGACATGAGTCTGAGCAAACTCCGGGAGATAGTAAAGGACAGGAAGCCTGGCATGCTGCCATCCATGGGGTCACAAAGAAGCAGACATGACTGAGAGATTGAACAACACCACAAATGACAACATCTGCCTGATGCCAAAGTCCAGGTTCTCGGTCTGATGGCATTCTTGAAAGGCCTTTAATTCAGTTCAGCTCAGTTACTCAGTCATGTCCAACTCTTTGTGACCCCATGGACTGCAGCATGCCAGGCCTCCCTGTCCATCACCAACTCCTGGAGCTTGCTCAAACTCATATCCATCGAGTCAGTGATGCCATCCAACCATCCCATCCTCTGTAGCCCCCTTCACCTCCTGCCTTCAATCTTGCCCAGCATCAGGGTCTTTTCCAATGAGTCAGTTCTTCGCATCAGGTGGCCAAAGTCTTGGAGTTTCAGCTTCAGCATGAGTCCTTCCAATGAATATTCAGGACTGATTTCCTTTACGATGAACTGGTTGGATCTCCTTGCAGTCCAATAGACTCTGAAGAGTCTTCTCCATCACCACAGTTCAAAAGCATCAATTCTTCGGTGCTCAGCTTTCTTTATGGTCCAACTCTCACATCTATACATGACCACTGGTAAAACCGCCGCTTTGACTAGATGGACTTTTGCCGGCGAAGTAATGTCTCTGCTTTTTACTATGCTGTCTAAGTTGGTCATAGCTTTTCTTCCAAGGAACAAGCATCTTTTAATTTCCTGGCAGCAGTCACCATGATGAACTTTCATCATCATGAAAGGCGTTAGATGACCCAAACTTAAACAGGTGTTATTTATCAGAGTTTACCAAGTCATGTGGACACAGGGGGCCCAGCTCGTCTCAGTCTTCTTGGAATTCTCCCAGTTTGTGCACTGGGAATCCTGCACTCTGGAAAGCTACCCGGTCCTAGGCAAAGAAGGATGGTTGTGTACCCTCCTTGGGGTCAAGGCTGTGTCTCTGCTTCCCTCTTGGCAGCCACACTTGGGAGGGAGAGCTAAAGCCTGTGAAAATTCATTCCTCTGAAATAATGCCATTTGCAGCAACATGGATGGACCTAGAGAGTGACACAGTGAGTGAAGTGGGAGACAGAAGGAGAAATATCGTATGACAACCTTTATATGTGGAATCAAAAAGAAATGACACAAATGAGCTTAACACAGAAAAAGATTCACAGACTTAGAGAATGAGCTTATGGATGCTGGGGGAAAGGGATAGTCAGGGAGTCGGGGATGGACATGTACACACTGCTGTATTTAAAATGGATAACCAACAAGGCCCTGCTGTACAGCACAGGGAACTCTGCTCAGTGTTCTGAGGCAGCCTGGATGGGAGGGGAGTTTGGGGGAGAATGGATGCATGTATATGTGTGGCTGAGTCCCTTCTCTGTTCACTTGAAACTATCACAACATTGTTAATCGGCTATATTTCAACGTAAGATAAAAAGATAAAAAATAATGAGTGTGAAAATTCAGTCTTCAAGGGCTTAGAAACTTCTCTAAAGCAACAGGGAGAGACGCAGGAACTCTGGTCAGTAAGTCAGAAGACCTGATTCTGCCACGAATTCATTGCTTAAAACTGTGCCCTATGGATGCTTCCTCAATCACTGAAAATCGATGAGATTGGGTGAAACTTCCCCCAAAGTCACCCATCCATCATCCCAGCGTCAAGTCTCCTACCCACCCATAGAGCATCCTGGTTGGCTGCCCAGGCCTGAATACACACTTCAACACACTTACTGTGTTGTTGCTGTTCTTGTTCAGCCACTCAGTCGTGTCCAACTCTTTGTAACCCCATGGACCGCAGCACACCAGGCTTCCCTGGCCTTCACTATCTTCCGGAGCTTGCTCAAACTCATGTCCATTGAGTCAGTGATATCATCCAACCACCTCATCTGTCGCTCTCTTCTCCTCCTGCCCTCTGTCTTTCCCAGCACCAGGGTCTTTGCCAATGAGTCAACACTTCAAATCAGGTGCCCAAAGTATTGAAGCTTCAGCCTCAGCATCAGTCCTAGTAAATATTCAGGGTTGATTTCTTTTGGGATTGACTGGTTTGATCTTGCTGTCCGAGGGACCCTCGGGAATCTTCTCCAAAACCACACTTCCTTGGGTAAATCACCCACCTCTCTGAGCCTCAGTAAATTTCCTCATGTGTAAAATGTAGGAACCCATCGCACAATATATGGAAAGTATGTATAATGAGGCTTTGGCATCTCAGAATGTGTTCTGTAAATATTATATAATACTCATTACAGATGCATGCATGTCATTCAGTAAATATTAACTGAACACAGTACACTCGACACAAAATCCTCATGGCTTCTGCCTCTCTCACATGAAAAAGCCCAGATTCTAAATCCAAGTGAATTAATGACCAGCTCCTTCCCTTCTGAAGTCTAGATTAAAGAGAGGCAGAGAGGCAGAGAGAGAGAGAGAAGCTGTGCTCTCGCAAACACACAAGCCAAAACATACATCCCACTTTGCACAGCCAGCCATAAATCCATCAGTGGCTGACGGTTCTCCCCAGCTGGTGTGAGGCGCGTTTGGGGCTCGGGACAGTATTCCTGTACAACTGGCTGTAATTACCAGCTGGATAATTATCAGGCCAACCCACTTCCCTCAAATACCTCTCAGCTCAGCAAGCAGGGAACAGCATAAGCAAAACAACATAACAAGAACAACAAAAAAAAAACCTTCTTTCCTCCAGCCCTGTGAGCCTCCCAGGCTCCTCCCTGAGCCAAACCTCAGGATGGTCCCCACCAAAAACACTCCCTGAGGAATAAACTGCCTCGCCAAGCTGAGTGTGCCAATGCCTTAAATTGTTTTATGCTTTTTGTCTCTATGAATTAGAAGCCGTTAAGAGAAGGGCCGCCCAAGGAAACCAAGCACAAAATATATTTGGTTACAGATGGATGGGAGAGCTTTCTTCTTGCCCTTTTTTCACCCCTCTTCTAGGAGAGCAAGCATGAACTTTCTTTTTCTTTTTTGAACCGCTGGTGCATTGGGAGCCAGGTTCTTGGAGCCTAAAGGGTGTAGGAAGCACACCCTTCTGAGTGTGGAGGAGATGTCCCCTGTTTAAACACCCCCACCCAGACAGCAGGGTTTGGCCAGAATCTCCCTCACATACAGCTGGTCAAGGACAACCTCTGTAAGCATGGATGTGTGGGCCAGGCAGATCCTGATGCAGAAAGCTGACGCACTGGTCCATCTCCCTACATGACCACAGCTCTTCTCTCCAGGCTGCATACCATCGCAATTCCTGATTGAGATAAGCATTCTGAAGTTCATAACTCAAATACATATCCTGCATCGCCCCTTCTCCACATGGGCAAACCCTGTGTTCCTCAGTTTTCTCAACTGTAAAATGGGAAGAATATGCATACAACCCCATGTGGTTGTTGTGATTAAATGAGATAATATTTAGCACAGTTTTTGTTCAGTTGCTTAGTCGTGACTGGCCCTGCCCCTCACCATCTCCCAGACTTTTCCCAAGTATATGTCCATTGATTAGCACAGTACTTGGCACCTACATGTGTCCAATAAATGGTACCCACTATTACAGTGGGCTTTCTCTGGTGGTGTAGATGGTAAAGAATCTGCCTGTAATGTGAGAGACCTGGATTCAGTTCCTGGGTTGGAAAGATCCCCTGGAGAAGGAAACAGTAACCCACTCCAGTATTCTTTTTTTTTTTTTTTTAATTTTCTTTACTTTATTGTGTTGGTTTTGCCATACAGTGACATGAAACCGCCATGGGTCTACACATGCTCCCCCTCCAGAATCCCCCTCCCTCCTCCCTCCTGACTCCCTCCCCCTGGGACATCCCGGTGCACCAGCCTGGAGCATCAACCCTGGGCTGGCTATTGATTTCACATATGATAATTAACATGTTTCAATGCCATTGTCCCATATCATCCCACCCTTGCCCTCATCCACAGAGTCCATGTGTCTGTTCTATACATCTGCATTCCTTTTGCTGTCTCGCATGCAGGGTTCTTGTTACCATCTTTCTAAATTCCATATATATGCGTTAGTATATTGTATTTTTGTTTTTCCTTCTGGCTTACTTCACTCTGGATAATAGGCTCCAGTTCCGTCCACCTGAGTAGAACTGCTTCAAATGAATTTTTTTTTTAATGCTGAGTAATATTCCATTGTGTATATGTCCCACAGCTTTCTTATCCATTCGTCAGTTGATGGGCATCTAGGTTGCTTCCATGTCCTGGCTATTGTAAACAATGTGGCGATGAACATTGGGGTACACGTGGCTCTTTCAATTCTGGTTTCCTCGGTGTATATGCCCAGCAGTGGGATTGCTGGGTCATATGGCAGGTCTATTTGCAGTTTTTTAAGGAATCTCCACACTGTTTTCCATAGTGGCTGTACTAGTTTGCATTCCCACCAACAGTGTAAGAGGGTTCCCTTTTCTCCACATCCTCTCCAGCATTTATTGCTTGCAGATTTTTGGATTGCAGCCATTCTGAGTGGTGTAAAGTGGTACCTCATTGTGGTTTTGATTTGCATTTCTCTGATAATGAGTGATGTTGAGCATCTTTTCATGTGTTTGTTAGCCATTTGTATGTCTTCTTTGGCCACTCCAGTATTCTTGCCTGGAAAATTCCACAGACACAGGAGCCTGATAAGCTATACAGTCCATGGGATCACAAAGAGTCAGACACGACTAAGCAACTAAAACACACACACACACTTTTACAGGTTACTTAACTCCTCTTTTGCCTTAGGTTGTACAGCTGTAAAGTGAGGCTGCTTAGGGGGAATTGTGATGATTAATTTAATACATTTTCTTTCTCAGGGACTCACTGTTGAGTGTCTAGTCTTTGCCTAAAAGTGTGATGAACAATTCACATACATTATCCTCTTAGATATAATAATTTCGGAAACTCAGGATTTTTTGAAAAATTGGGAAACTGAGCCTCAGAGAAGATTAAGCATTAATTCAAATTCTGATCCTAAATCTGTCTGATGAGAAGACTGTCCTTTAACGTGTGCCTCCCTCTAGGAAGAGAATGTACAAGAGCTTATTGGGGATTCAACTTGTTCTCCTTCCATGTTATCTGAGCAACTTTGAATCTATCTTGATTTCCCCGTCTCAGCAATCAGGAAGTCCATGACAGTAGAGCCTAGACTATGTGATAAGAAAGAATAAATATGTACCATCAATTACCCCAGGAGAGTCCAGTGTCTACCTTGGTCTTGTGGAAATTTGGTGAAGATGTGTGGCTTTCCTAGATTCTCATCACTTATGTTACACTGGTCAAATCAATTCTCTGGAGTGTACTGACCTTACAAAAGAACTATACCACCATCACTGTCAGCAGCAGCATGCCCACCACTTCTGCTGCCATCGCCACCTCCACCATCCCAACCACCATCGTCCCAATATCACCAGCACCATCACCACCACCATCAGTATCATCTCCACCATCACCACCATCAGCATCACCATCACCACCATTATCCCTGGTGCCATCTCCACCAGCATCATCACCACTCTCGGCTTCCCATGACCATTTCCACCACCAGTCCACCATCACCAATTCCAGCCCCATTAGCACTATCACCACCATCATCTCCTTCCCTGCCCCACCACCACTCCAGAAGACCTTATCTAAGCAAAATCTAAATTTTGGAGACAAGGAAGAATTGACTTGAGAAGTAGATCAATATATTGGGCGCATTAGCAAAAGTCATGAAGATGAAACTGAAAATGTGACCCTACATATAATCCCCTGAAGAAGTAAGCTTCCCCCTTACACCCAATACCAGTTCCCTTCATATCATCCGAGTCAGAGTTTCAGGCAAACCAGATATAAGTTTAAGATAAGAAGAGGGAACAGAAAGATGACTGCAGCATGATGTCTGCAGGAAGCAAATGGGTCTTAGAATCAAGCCAGTGTGGATATGGGTCTGACTCTACTACCAGCCAAGCACCTACACCTCTCTGAACCTCAGTTTCCTCATCTGTAGGTTGTGGGTAATGATGCCTGTCTTACAGGTCTGTGGTGAGGGTGAATTGCCGTCACATGAGGACAATAGCCAACACTGCTGGGCTCTCAATAAATGTACTACCACATTATTAAACCCAAAACCAGTCTTCCCGGGTAGCTCAGTGGTCAAGAATCCACCTGCAGTGTAGAAGATGTGGGTTCAATCCCAGGGTCAGGAAGATCCTCTGGAAAAGGAAATGTCAGCCCACTCCCACTCCAGTATTCTTGGGCTTCCCTTGTGGCTCAGCTGGTAAAGAATTCACCTGCAATGTGGGAGACCTGGGTTCAATCCCTGGGTTAGAAAGATCCCCTGGAAAAGGGAAAGGCTACCCACTCCAGTATTCTTGCCTGGAGAATCTACGGACAGAGGAGCCTGGTGGACTACAGTCCCTGGGGTCACAAAAGAGTCAGATGTGACTTAGCAACTGAACAACAGCAAAAACCGAGACCACTACAGAGGCTTATTCTCTATACACTCCCACCCAAAACAGTTTCGTTAGATGCAGAGTAGCAGCTCAGTATCCCTGAGCCAGCACCGGAGACGTTAATTCTGGAGAGCTTCAGACACCGAGGAAGTTTAAAATGAAGATCTTCAGGTCTCGTGTTGGGGGCAACGCTGTAAGTTCCGATATGATCAGCTGTACAAAGCAGATGCCATCTCCCGAGAACACATCCTGTGAGGGGCACAGGATAACTGAACTCACAATGGAATTCAGATGAGTTGGCAACTCTGAGCAGGTACAAGTAAAAACGGTCTTAAATCTTCAGCCTTGAGTCTCGCTATGTTTCTTTTCAGTTTGTGTTTTCTTCTAGGGGTCACAAAGGAAGACCCTGATCAGAGAGGTGGACTTCTCACTTCCTTCCACAGTTCCCGTGCAACACAGAGTTTATTTTCCCATCATGAGAGGGCTCAGCGCGGAGAGCTCCAATGTGAGTGGATGAGGCAGGAAGAAGCTGGAGAGAGGGGACTTCTCTGCTGGTCCAGTGGCTAAGAGTCCATGCTCCCAATGCAGAGGACCCAAGTTCAATTCCTAGTCAGGGAACCAGATCCCACATACCGCAACTAAGAGTTCACGTGCTGCAACTAAAGACCCACAACCAACAAGGACCCACTGCACAGCACGGGGAACTCTGCACAGTGTTCTGTGGCAGCCTGGATGGGAGCAGAGTTTGCAGGAGAATGGATACATGTGTATGTATGCCTGAGTCCTTTCACTGTCCACCTGAAACTATCACAGCATTGTTAATTGGCTACTCTCCAATATAAAGTAAAAGGTTAAATAAATAATGATTACACATGCCACAGCTAAGACCCAGCACAGTTGTGTATATATATATATATATATATATATATATATATATATATACACACACATATATTTAAAAATAAGTTGGAGACAGAGTTTACGGTCTGACTCCTTCCTCTCTCCCCTATAAAGGAGAAGATCATTTATTTGCTTGGAAAGGGCTTCGCTCACTGGGGATTCAGTGTACCTGGAAAGAAAGAGGCAACAACCACCCAGGGAAGATAAACAAGAGGACCCCTGAGTGTCCATCCATCAATGGCAAACTGAAAAAGAAGGAAAATATCACAAGTTGTTCGTACAAGTTAATGCATTCAATATTAAGGGCTGCCCTTTATTCTAAGATTCTGTTCTCCCCATATTTATTATAAAAAGATTCTCTCTTTTGCAGTGGAACACAAGTGATTAATGCCTACCAGCTAAAAGCATTCAGGTTATTACTGCCCAATGTTCTCCACTTCTGTGCTTCTGAAGGACTGGTCTGCATTTGCTGGACAATCAGGGAAAGGGTTAGGAAGGGGGTTTTCTGATGCTGGACCAGAGAAAGAATGGAAAATGGAAAGGATGGTGGGAGGTCAGCTAGTCTGCATGGCACAGAGCCAGAGTGGGTGGGGAAGGAAAGGTGAGACTAGAGATACGGAGAAAGTAAAAACTTTGCAGAAGGGACTGAGAGTTTGGACTTGGACATCTTTAAAAGCAGCTTGATACGGAGAAAGTAAAAACTTTGCAGAAGGGACTGAGAGTTTGGACTTGGACATCTTTAAAAGCAGCTTCACTTCAGAACTGAAACTCTGAGGCCAGAGTTTTCACTGACTTACACATTTACAAACTGCTAGTAATTGTAGAGGGCAATTTTTAAAAATCTTACTCAGCAAAAGAAAAATAATGGCACCCCTATGTCAATCCCCAAGGAGTTTCAAAACTGCCGTGCTTGTGACCTTCCCAAGTTTGTGCCTCTTTGGCACACCATGTTGATTTTTCTCCAAGGGCTGTCTCTTTTATTCTGGAAATAATGAAGGCTCTTCCTAAGGAGGATAAGCTGCCTTCTGAATTTAATGAAAATCAACAATCTCAAAACTTTTTTAAAAAGCTGATTATTGGCTCATGAAAGCCTATATGATCTCACATTTGGGAGGTAACAAAAATGGGAACTAACATTTCATATTCGGGAGTAACTTCCACAGGACAGGCACAGGCTAATGTATATTATGTGCCTTACTTAGGGGGTAGGGAACGAGGTAATGAGTCATTTCATAATGGAGAAATGGTGATTGATGGGGTGGAGAGGGATCAAAAATGACTCCCAGATTTCTGTCCTAAACTACTGAATTGACTGTGGGGCATTTTGTAGCCTAAGAAACATCAGAGAAAGAGAAAATGAGAAGAATAGGGGGAAAAGAAAAAGCTGCATTTAAGACCTGAAAAGGTCCCAGTGCCTAGGAGATAGTCAAGTGCCATCATGCAGGAAGTTTTAGGATAGATGGATTTGAAGTCCAGGAGATACATGGAACAAGAGACTTGGCTTTCAATACCAGCCATGTAGATTGACCCACAGAATATTTTTAAATTAATTTTGATTGGAATATAGTTGCTTTACAATGTTGCAGAACACTGAGTCCAGTCCCCTGTGCTATATAGTCTGTTCTCATTGGCTATCTCTTTTATGCATAGTATCGATATTTAACTTTGTCCTGAGACCCATCCACCATTTCACTACCCTCATGTCTTATCCAAGTTTGAGAGACATCCATCTTCAAAGATTTCCAATGAAAGTGTAACACACCCCTGCACCCTGCCCATCCAGGGGAGCTACTCTTGATCTCTTGTTATTTAACACCCAGCAGACAATCATGACAAAAATTATAATGAAAACCAATAGCTCTATAGGACCTATGGTTTTCAAAGCAGCTTTACATACTAGATCCCTCTTCTGTAATAGGATTCTTAGGGTTGCAAATGACAAGAGAGTCCATTCAAAGTAGCTTCAGCAACAAGGGAATGTTGTTGGTTGGTGTACTGATTCAACCCATACAGGAAGCCAAAGCCAAGATAGATCTAGACAGTCATGAGATGTATTGGGGGCGATGCCAGCTAAGGATACAGGAAGGGGAGGCAAGAATTGGCAAGGAGAGGCTTCAGATGATGATACCTGGGGAAGGAAGAGGAAAGGATAGAGAATAGGGTAGAAAGAGCCTCAAACCATACTGCAGCCCAATCCAGCCTTAGTGAGGCCAATGGGAAGCCATGGAGTAACGAGAAAAGGGCCTGCTCTGGCTCCCTCACCATGCTCAGTCATGGCAGAGCAGCCCAGGGAGAGGGTAGCCTCAGAGTAAATGTGGCAGCAAAGCCAAAGTTACAGGTGCTGGAGGCTTCCATCTATGCTGCCCACAGAGGCATGTCTCACTGTACCCCACTGGTACCCCAGGGGGCCAAGAGAGAAGCTTCAGGCATAGCCAGATCCAAATTTCTATAAGAACATCATTAGATTTCCCTCTCCCCTCCTCCCCATCTTCTTCTCTCTCTCTCATACACATACACATACACACACACACACACACACACACACACACACACACACACACACACA
>ML663006.1:2380706-2566302 GCA_007570785.1 Antilocapra americana
CACACACACACACACACACACACACACACACACACACACACACACACCTACCTCTCATCTACCACCTCTTCTTTCCTATCTATTGGCTTCATGGCTTTCTATTTCTTCTGGGCTCAGCTGACACCAAACCAAAGATGACTCTCAACATCAGGCTTAGATTATTCCTAGAGAAGCTCAGAATGTCTAAGGGAAGGAAACCCACTCTATCCCAGGATCCACCCTGATCTCAACAACAGATTCATGTGTTCACCCGGAACTGATCCACTACATCCACAGGGACGGCAGTGCCCTAGATAGCCAGGCTGATGAGTAGTAGGGGAGTTGAGAAAAGGACCCCTGATGTGAAGTCACAGCAGAATGGCATGGAGCAGAGAAGAGCAGTCCAAAAACAGGACAATTGATAAAAGTAACATGTGACTTCTATCACCACGAAGGCTGGTGGAAAATGCAGGGGAAAGTCGATCCTTCAGTTAGGAAGGATCTTCAAATTGATCTTCAGAGCAAACTGAGTGAGTACCATTTTATCTACTTATTTTTTAAATTATTCCTTAATCTTTTATTTCTGGTATGAGTACCATAATATTTTTTTAATTTTTATTTATTTCTAATTGGAATATAATTGCTTTACAATGGTGTGTTAGTTTCTGCTGTACGGTGAAGTGAATCAGCTGTATGTTTGTATATATCCCCTACCTGGGTGGGATGGGAGGTGGTGAGAGAGAGATCTATTCATTTTATAGATCATTAGTTGAAGATTAGTTTGGCCAGAACTACTACAGTTGGATTTTGTCAGGCATTGGGTTAGGTATAAAGAGAACAATAAGATTCTCAAAATAAAACGAATTTTGTTTTCTTGTTAGAAAAATAAATAGATGTCAGTGCTAAGAATCTAAAACTTAAACTACAACGGTGGTTTACATATATTTTCCACATTAAAGGCTATGGAATGCTCATCCCAGCTCTAACTGTGTGGTCTTGGGTAATAATCTCCTAGATTCTCTATCTCAAAATAGGAGAGAGAGAAGAGGAAGCCTCTATTCTTATAATAAGGTCATTGCAAGGATGAGGGCTTCCCCAGTGGCTCAGTGGTAAAGAATCCACCTGCCAACGCAGGAGACACAGTTTTGAGCTCTGGTCCAGGAGGATACCATGTCCTGTGGAGCCACTAAACCGGTATATCACCACTACAGAGCCCAGAAACCACAAATACTGGGCCCACATGCTGCAAATACTGAAGCCTGCACACTCCAGAGCCCCTGCTCCACAAGAGAAGCCGCCGTGATGAGAAGGCCATGCAGCGAGACGAGAGAACAGCCCTTGGTCTTGGCAACCAGAGGAAAGCCCCCGCTGCAGGGAAGACTCAGCACAGCCATAAATAAATACAATTTTTTATATATAAAAAGAATGAGTTATGATCATGAAACATCCACTGCACAGTGCCTAGAGCTGAATCAGTCCTCAATACATTGGTATCTAATATTATTAAACCTGCAAGATGCCATGTACTTCAACGAGCATTGGCTTCCTGCCCTCTAATACCAGTCAGCCATGCCAGCAGGCCTGAAAAAGCCCTTTGCTTCATAATCCAATAATCCCATGGAGCCCTAAGAGGGGAAGGAAAAATGTTCCAAGCCCAACGGGCTATTTTTGGAGATGAAACATCATCCCATTATTTGCAGAAGAAAAAGGGGATGGGGCAGAGAGAAGCTCTTCAAGCTATCCTGTGCCTACAGTTAATAGCGCCTTGGGGAAGGTTCCATTAGATGGAGAGAGAGGTTTCAACATCCTAGAACACAAAGCACCTTTACAATTGTCCTTGACTTATTACATCTCTGAGGCTGTCTTCTAGCTCTGACCACAATCCGTTTGGATCCGCCCAGGTTCCTGCTCCTGCAAGTTCAAGGGCATGGCCACAGACCCGGAGTGGAAGAAGGGTCCTGGGGATTCTCCCATGCCCTGCTCAGAGCCTGGTCCCCCTCTGGAAGCCAGGGGGAACCTCCACATTCCTCCAGAGTCCTTCACAGCAGATTTTGTATCCCACATGTTTCAGAAGCTCATTTGGCTAACTGAGACAGCATTTTAGGACAACAATTTCAAAAAAATAAAGAGCAATTATTTGAAAATGCATTTCTTTGGAGGCCATGGTCTCTGACCCTCCAGTTTGCAGGAGGTGATGAAGCACTGGTGTTCTCTACAGTCTGATGAAAAAAGCAAATGGCAAAGAAGTGTTCCCGGAATAAATAATGATGGAAGGAACCCACTGTTAACTTTGGTAGGTGGGCATTGAGTGCTATGCTTCAACTTTCCATGCAGAATCTATATGCAAAGATTCCTGCTGTACTCAACCCAAGGTCACCATGGCTATACGAGGTACCAGAATGGTCTGGTGGCTCTCCTCGTGAGAGGTTAGGACAAGACAGCATTAAAACACACAGAATAACTCTTAAAACAATTGGATGGTTATCATGTGTTAGACTGTCAACCTCATTTAATCCAAGTAGTTGAAATAAGGAAACCGAGGCTGCTCCCCAAACAGAAGCAACACGGCCATCACTCCCAGCTACCTACCCAACTGACGTGATGGCCTAGGTCACAGGAAAACAAGCACAGAATGTTCTCAGCACCTTTATGTACAAGAGCCAAACACTCAGAATGGTATAAACACCTCCCAAGAGAGGAAGAGATGACCACATGGGGCTGCATCAGACACTGGAATACTATGCCAAAAATAAGAAATAAACCGTTGCTATACAACATGGATGAATCTCACAGGTACTATGCTGAGTGAAAGAAACCAGACACACACAAGAGGATGTTCTGTCTGATTTCATTTATGTGAACTGCAAGGATAGGCAAATTTTATCTGTGGGAGGCAGTGGTGGTTGCCTCTCAGCGGGCATACAGATTGAGAAGCAGTATGAACGAATGTTATAGCGTGCTTTATCCCCATCTGAGTTGTGGTTATACACACACACACACACACACACACATGCACACAGTGGATGACAGATAGATAGACAGGCAGATAAACGGAGTCAGAGAGAGAGAGAGATGATGAATAGATCGATACAAGGGTAGATAGAAAGATGGAGGAATGGATAGATATCAATAATCACTTGGCATTTGTGGGTTTCTGCACTTTATATTTTTGTGTTACACCCTAAATAAATCTGAAAAGAAGAGAGGGAGGGAAGGAAGGAAGCAGAAGGACTTCAATTTCCTCAGCAAGTAAATAGCAAAAATGGAATCTGACCCCAGCACTGCCTGGATTCTGAGTACACTTTCCCTATTGGGCTATCCTGCCTCATAGCTGGGCTTACGTTGACTGTTGAGTAAACATTTGTTGATGGATGGGTGTCTGTTTATGGAAACTTAGCTGCATTAGCTCACCAGCATTCAAGATTTAGATTCCAGTGAATTCCCTCTGACCTTTCCTATCACCCTTTTCAATATCTCTCGGGGTTCAACGAGGAAAATTTAGCTCCAGCAAGGCTATAATGAGCTTCCCCTGCAGGCTGAAGTTTCGTGGTGAATCTAGCCTCCTGTTCTTAGGCCATCATCAGGGGAATGTGGACAAGAAGACCAGAGATAGGTATTGATCCTTGTTCATTATTTAAATGCATATGGCGGCAGGCAGCTGTGCTCAATAAAGCTCTGACAGAGACGCCTCGGGCCTGAGTGATGGCTCCAGCAACACCCCGGGTCTCCTCAAGGGGCTGGGACTCAGTTTCCCCAACTAAAAAGAGGTGAGTGCTTTCAGAGTCATCCATTCAAACCAGACCCTGCGGCGGCTGTGGTGGTTACACTTGCCATGTGCAACGCGTTCTGGGGTGTTTCTGTGCTCATAGAGCAGGGGCAGCATTCTGTAATGTTTCTCCTGCTAAGTTTAATATTAAAACAGATTGTCTAAGGGACTTCCCTGGTGGTCCAGTGGTTAAGACTTTGCCTTTCAAGGTATGGGGTGCAGGTTTGATCCCTGGTCAGGAAGCTAAGACCCCACATGACTTGTGGCCAAAGGTACCAAATCATAAAACAGAAGCAACAGTGTAATAAATTCAATAAAGACTTTAAAAATGGTCCACATTAAAAAAAAAATCTTTAAAAATGAAAATAGTAAAGCTAAGGGAAGCAGCCAGACAGACAGGATACACTGGAAGACAAATGGGAGATTAAGAAATTATTCAAACCAAGTGAAGAGGCTGTGTCAAGAGGAGAGAGGGTTTCACTATTATATATAAAAGAGATAACCAATAAGGATCTACTGTAGAGCGCAGGGTACTCAGTACTCTGTGATGGCCTACATGGGAAAAGAATCTATAAGAGTGGGTATATGTATCATAGATTCACTTTGCTGTATACCTGAAACGAACACAACATTGTAAATCAAGTACGCATGCATGCCTGTGAAGTCTCTTCAGTCACGTCTGGCTCTTTTTGACCCCATGGACTGCAGCCCACCAGGCTCCTCTGTCCATGGGATTCTCCAGGCAAGAATACTGGAGTGGGTTGCCGTCGTCTCCTCCTGGGGATCTTCCTGGTCCAGTGTCTTAGTTTCCTGCATTGGGAGGCAGGTTCTTTACCACTAGCGCCACCTGGGAATCTCAAATCAACTATACCCCAAGTTAAAAAAAAAAAAAAAAAGGTATTTAAAGGAAAAAGAGAAAGAAAAAAAAAAAAGGAGGGGAGAGTGTTTGATTGTGTCAAATGCTTTTGAGAAGTCACATACCATGAGGAAAAAAAAAAATCCATTGGATGGTCAAGTAAAATAAGCACATCCTTTGGATTTAACAACATTATGGAGATCCTCAGGGTTCTCCCGTATGGATTCAGGTGTGGGTGGGGAGGTGGGGATGTAAACCAGACTGGAGCGGGTTAAGAGAGGAAATAGAAATAATGGGAAAATAGAAACAATGCACATAGAGTATGCTATCCAACAGTTGTCACTGAGAGTGATATCTACAGCCTAGATTATATGGGTCTGAGGGAGCAGGCACAATGCTTCTATTATCCCATGTGCAGTTCCAAAAAAGGAAAGACATCAAGCCTCTCTATAGATCTTTCTATCTAACTCTGAGGCCTGAACTTCACCTTCTGATGAGTTCAAACTTAATGAAACGCAGAACCTTGAAGGGGTAAATCTCAAGTGCTAACATCCACACACACATTCACTCACACACACATGCACGAACACACACACACATTTTAAGAGGCTTATATACAAGCTCATAATTCTTCCTGGACATCAAATGGCTCTTTACAGGCTCCATTTTGATGACCTAAGCATCCTACAAATTAAATAGAAACATAAGGATTACATTTCCCTCGAAGTACCCCAGGCTTTGAGGAAAAAGAAGAGGAAAGAAATGCCTCGAAGATCACACTGTGGTTTGCTCCTTTCCTTCATGACTCCAAACCTTCGCCAATTTGCAGTCTTAGAGAGCATGCCAAACCCATGTGACATCAGCCACCACAGCTCACTAACAGCTTACCCTGAAGCGTCTCCTCCTTGCTGTCGTCTGTGGTCGAGAAGGAAGCAGGGTGACAGATCCACGTTCTCACGCATAAACGAGTGGATGCAGAGCCTCACAGACTAGGCAGATTCTCAGAGGAAGAAACTCAGACACAACACTGTTTTCCTGAGAGAGTCCTGTATTCACAGTGAACAGGATGTGACCAAGATTGGATAAAAACAGGATCATCTCGTACTTTCCTAGCTCATTTGCATTACACCACGGTAATGGACAGCTGTTGTTCCAGCCTGGTAAGTACCCATTTCCTCTTCGGTGGGAATGAACAGAGCTCGGCCCCATGGAGATGTCCATACAGTTAAGACCCCCCGGGGCCTGCAGAACACATGTGAAGTAGACACTGCCAATCGGAGCAAAGCATCCCACCAGACAGCGATCAGCTCAGAGATGGGCAAGTGACATGATAGACAATCAGAGAAGTAACTCCAGATCTTTGGCTGGAATTACTGGGAAAAGAGGAGCTCCCTTTCTGGTTTACTTCAAGCTGTGTGTATGCATATGTGCCAAGTCGCTTTAGTCACTTTGCAATCCTAAGGAAGGTAGCCCATCAGGCTCCTCTGTCCTTGGGATTCTCCAGGCAAGAATATTGGAGTGGGCTGCCATGTCCTCCTTAAGCTGGGTGAACAGTATATAAATCTGGACCTGCAGCTTCCATCTTGTTGTGTTATCATGATGGGTAAAACTTCCAGAGATTGGAGCTCACACAGAGGAAAGCAGGAATGAAGAGAGAACAAACTCTCCTTAATCTATCCCTGGAGCCCTTGGGTGCAGCCACACCTAAATTCAAATCTGCCTTTCACTTATCCCACTGAGTTAGGATTTGGTTGCTCTCAGCTGAGAATCCTGACTGAGTCAGCCTATTTTGAGGTTCCTGCAATATTATGAGCTATTCATTATTTGTGAAAACTCTTTTCATTTTCACTTTGCCTAGCGATTAATGACAACAGGGATTCTGCACACCTGCATAGTGCTTCCTGCTTTCCAGAATGCCTTCAGCAAGGGTGGACAGTCAGAGTGTCTGTCCTACTTGTTATAGTCAG
Source organism: Antilocapra americana (assembly GCA_007570785.1). Taxonomy (NCBI): domain Eukaryota; kingdom Metazoa; phylum Chordata; class Mammalia; order Artiodactyla; family Antilocapridae; genus Antilocapra; species Antilocapra americana. The sequence goes on from ML663006.1 coordinate 2,387,275, forward strand.
CATCTGTCCAATAGCTGCTCCAACTAGTCCATCTCCATGGTATACAGACTGATAAATACTTTGGATATCACCTTTGCTTTCACCTTTTGTTGTTGTTGTTGAGTCACTATGTCTGACTCTTTGCACCTCCATGGATTACAGTACGCCAGGCCTCCCTGACCTCCATTATCTTCTGGAGTTTACTCTAGTTCATGTCCATTAAGTCAGTGATGCTATCTAACCGTCTCATTCTCTGTCTCCCTGTTCTCCTTTTGCCTTCAATCTTTCCCAGCATCAGGGTCATTTCCAATGAGCAGCTCTTTGTACCAGGTGGCCAAAGTATTGGAGCTTCAGCTTTAGCATTCAGTCTTTCCAATGAATATCCAGGACTGACTTCCTTTAGGATTGACTGGTTTGATCTCCCTGCAGTCCAAGGAACTCTCAAGAGTCTTCTCCAGCACCACAATTCAAAAGTATCGATTCTTTAGCGCTCAGCCTTCTTTATGGTCCAACTTTGACATTTGTACATGACCACTGGAAAAATCATAGCTTTGACTATTCAGACTTACAGCATCCCATTTATACCACAAACCAAAGTGGGAGGAGAGAGTTCCCTAATGGTCCAGTGGTTTACATCGCCCCTTCTAATGCAGGGGGGATAGCTTCTGTCTCTAGTTGGGGAGCTAACTTTTTAAAGTGGGAGCAGAGACATCACTTTACCAACGAAGTTGCTTCTAGTCAAAGCTCTGGTTTTTCCAGTGGTCATGTATGGATCTGAGTTGGACTATAAAGAAAGCTGAGCACCGAAGAATTGATGCTTTTGAAGTGTGGTGCTGGAGAAGACTCATGAGAGTCCCTTGGACAGCAAGGAGATCCAACCAGTCCATCCTAAAGGAGATCAGTCGTGAATATTCATGGGAAGGACTGATGCTGAATCTGAAACTCCAATATTTTGGCCACCTGATGCAAAGAACTGACTCATTGGAAAAGATCCTGATGCTGGGAAAGATTGAAGGCAAGAGGAGAAGGGAACAACAGAGGATGAGATGGTTGTATGGCATCACCAACTCAACAGACATGAGTTTGAGTAAACTCCGGGAGTTGGTGATGGAGAGGGAAGCCTGGCGTGCTGCAGTCAATTGGATCGCAAAGAGTTGGACACGACTGAGTGACTGAACTGAAACCAAAGAATGGACCTTAAAAGTCATTTTATAAATGAACAAGATAAGACTCTGAAGTGACTTCTCCAAGCTAATCAATAGCCAAACTTGGGGTGGAAATTGGGACTTTCCTTTCAAGGTTCTTTGCATCTCACTGTGGTTTATAAAGAATATAATGATACATTATATTTTCCCCTCATTATTTCTCAGAAACTAGGCTAAGGGACTTACATACATTGAATATTTAAAACAATCCTCAGGAGGTAGGTGTTATTACCTTGTTCACTTTTCATTCAAGAAACCTGACATTCAGTGGGTGAACTTCATTTTAGGAAATGGCAAGGCCAAGATTTGAACTCAGATCTGCCTACTCAAAATCCATGTGGCTCCCACGTTCAAGAACCTAGATGTAAAGTCCAAATATGCAAAAAGGTATTCATCATAGGCTTAAAAATACAGTTGATGTGATTATAGTCAGATACAATATGGTTTGTAAGATCAGAATAGGGAAAGGTGAGTTGAGTTTGCATCATCAGAAAAAAACTATCATGTAGGATTTCAAATCACCTCAAGACTAGACACCATTTCTGATTTTATAATACTAATGAGGCTGTTGTAGAAACTTGGTAAAAATGCATTAAATCTTGAATGATGAATGGAGCTTGGTTGGATAGAGATGAAGGAACTCTGGGTCAAAGGGCCAGCACTTAAAAGCAAGTGTGGGACTTCCCTGAAGGTCCAGGGGTTGAGAAATTCACCTGCCAACGCAGGGGACACAGGTTCAATCTCTGGTCCCGGAAGATTCCGTAAACTGTGGAACAACTAAACCCAAGAGCTGCAACTACAGAGCCTACACACCCGAGAGCCTGTGCTCCACAACAAGAGGGTAGCCCTCATTCTCTGCAACTAGAGAACAGCCCGCTTGCAGCAACAAAGACCTAGTACAGCCACAAATAAATAAAATTAAAAAAAAAAAAATGAAGTAAAGGCCCAGATAACCACAATGGTGTGATCACTCACCTAGAGCCAGACATCCTGGAATGTGATGTCAAGTGGCCTTAGGAAGCATGACTATGAACAAAGCTAGTAGAGGTGATCGAATCCTAGTTGAGCTATTTCAAATCCTAAAAGATGATGCTGTGAAAGCGCTGCACTCAATATGCCAGCAAATTTGGAAAATTCACCAGTGGCCACAGGACTGGAAAAGGTCAGTTTACATTCCTATCTCAAAGAAAGACAATGCCAAAGAATGCTCAAACTACCACACAATTGTACTCATCTCACATGCTAGCAAAGGAATGCTCAAAATTCTCCAAGCCAGGCTTCAACAGTATGTGAACCGTGAACTTCCAGATGTTAAAGCTGGATTTAGAAAAGGCAGAGGAACCAGAGATCAAATTGCCAACATCCAATGGATCATCGAAAAAGCAAGAGAGTTCCAGAAAAACATCTATTTCTGCTTTATTGACTACGCCAAAACCTTTGACTGTGTGGATCACAACAAACTGTGGAAAATTCTTTAAGAGATGGGAATATCAGACCACCTTACCTGCCTCCTGAGAAGTCTGTATGCAGGTCAAGATCAACAGTTAGGACTGGACATGGAACAACAGACTGGTTCCAAATTGGGAAAGGAGTACATCAAGCTGTATATTGTCACCCTGCTTATTTAACTTATATACAGAGTACATCATGAGAAATGCCAGCTGGATGAAACACAAGCTGGAATCAAGATTGCTGGGAGACATATCAATAACCTCAGATATGCAGATGACACCACCCTTACTGCAGAAAGTGAAGAACTAAAGAGCCCTTGATGAAAGTGAAAGAGGAGAGTGAAAAAGCTGGCTTAAAACTCAAAAAACAAAACTCATGGCATCCAGTCCCGTCACTTCATTGTAAACAAATGGGGCAACAACAGAAACAGTTAGAGACTTTATTTTGGGAGGCTCTAGAATCACTGCAGATGATGATTGCAGCCATGAAATTAAAAGACGCTTGCTCCTTGGAAGGAAAGTTATGACCAACCTAGACAGCATGTTAAAAAGCAGAGACATGACTTTGCCAACAAAGGTCTGTCTAGTTAAAGCTATGGTTTTTCCAGTAGTCATGTATGGATGTGAGAATTGGACTATAAAGAAAGCTGAGCATGGAAGAATTGATGCTTTTGAATTGCTGGAGAAGACTCTTGAGAGTCCCTTGGACTGTAAGGAGATAAAACCAGTCAATCCAAAAGGAAATCAGTCCTGAATGTTCATTGGAAGGACAGATGCTGAAGCTGAAACTCCAATACTTCAGCCACCTGACAGAAAAATTGACTCCTTTGAAAAGACCCTGACGCTGGGAAAGATTGAAGGCGAGAGGAGAAGGGGATGACAGAGGGTGAGATGGTTGAAAGTCATCACTGACTCAATGGACATGAGTTTGAGCAAGCTCCAGGAATTGGTGATGGACAAGAAAGCCTGGCATGCTGCAGTCCATGGGTTCGCAAAGAGTTGGACACTGGACTGAACTGTTAAGTATGGGGAAACTCTAGAATATTAAAAATAAAAAGCCAGACTGCCTACATCAGGGGTGGTAAATCACACCATGCTTCATCAATCGAGAGTGGTTGCCTGCAGTACTGTTTTGAGAACAATGATGAAACTGGGTAAGAAGCCAAAGCAAAGATTGCTTAGTGATGTCGGCCATGGAGACTAGATTAGATTAGAACTGGTAGCACAAGTACCACATATTTGTCCTTATCAGATGCAGAATACAAAGTATATTGAAGAATGAGCAAGCCAGAACACTGAAGAGCTATCTTAGGGTGCATCACAGAGAGTTATTTTCTGTAATAATGGAGTTTGGGTTTGATTTAATGGTTGTGAGTCACTCAAATTGTGTCTGACTCTGTGGCCCCATGGACTGTAGCCCACCAGGCTCCCCTGTCCATGGAGTTCGCCAGACAACAGTACTGGAGTGGGTTTCCATTCCCTTCTCCAGGGGAATCTTCCTAACCCAGGGATCAAACCCAGGTCTCCTGCATTGCAGGCAGATTCTTTACCATCCGAGCCACCACAGAAGCCCTGATTTAATGGTGAGAAGGAGCAATTTTGAGCTCATGAAATAAAAAGACTCCAAATAAAAATAGGATCCTGATATATAGAATAACTAGATGACAGCTATATGAAAATTTATTCCTGACCATCCACAACAGCTCTGTGCCTGATCTTCTCCTCACAGAGCTAGTTGTTAGGTATCAAAATGATGCTCTAAAAAGAAGAAATAAATTATTTAGAAATTCACTCGAGTAAAAACTCACTTGGAAGTGAGCAAGCACCTGGCTTTCATCACAGCTTAGGAACTGGCTAATAAAATCCCAAATATCACTTCCACAGCCCTGGCATCTCAGTGGTCACTGGGTCATCCCAATTGCACTCTTGGATATGGTATTTCACTGAGAAAAATTATAACACCAAAGACCAAGGTCTGACTTGCTCTCATCATGAGTCACCATGAGACAGCTGATTTCATCATTACTAAGATTTATTGAGCATATACTATGTGCTAGGATAAGCCTCACTTTACACTGTTGTCTCAGTTGATCCTCATGACAACCCTAAGAAGCACCAGTGTGCCCATTCTGCAAATGAACTGAGGCTTAGAGAGGGAATACAAATTCCCCAAGGTGGAACTGATACAGAAATTGAGGTCTATCCACTGCCAAGGCTGTACCCTTTACTACTATTGTCATTGAGGCCATGGCTCTGCACACATGGACTCCATCAAGTCATATTTCCACTGACATCACAGCATGCAAATCACAGACAAGCCTAGGGGGACTGTGAATTCTGTCCTACTCTTTTCTCAGGAGACATCAATAACCAAGCCACAGGGACTTGGAAATTAATTTCTATGTTAACCCCCAAAGTTCCTAATGTCAAGAAAGAGAAATAGGAGTGTCTCACTCCAGGCAGCATCATTTCCAGGACCAAGAGTAAGTATGCCTGAAGCATTAGATACATTTTTGAAATTGGGGAAAATAAACTCATAGATCATGAAAGTGAAAGTGAAGTCACTCAATCATGTCCCACTCTTTGTGACCCCATGGACTGTAGCCTACCAGGCTCTTCCATCCATGGGATTTTCCATGCAAGAGTACTGAAGTGGGTTACCATTTCCTTCTCCAGGGTAGAAGAAAGTCATAGATCATGACTTATGTTAAACTCTTGGTGTCCCAAAATCTACAAACCCTCCTGAAAGCCTAGGTGTTATTTCAATTTTCTGATATGTCTAAAACGCCCAGTTTCTAAGTCTAGTTCTCTGCTCTTATGTGATCAGTTTAGAATGGTAACAAAAAAACAAAAACAAGACTCCACATACACCTAATGTCACATTTTAAATACATCTCTGAAAGGCTGAATGGTGACTAGAAAGCCTCTCATTTCTGGTCCCAAAAGCCCTTGTTTATTTAACTGATACATAATAAGCCCATTTGCTTTTACCTTTAACCTACTAAAATGCTCTGTGGTTTTCATAGATTTCCTTTTCACATGTGCAGTGATACCCACTTCCATTTTCATTATATATAAAAGCTTATACTTTTCACCAACCCTGTTTTTTTTTCCCCCCCAATAAGAATCCATTTCAGGGTATTTCAGAGCTGAGTAGACTCTCTCTTAGAAAATTAAAGAAGATTTCCCCCTCTTTGTATTTGGATCTGTACAATGGGATTACTGCACAATGCCACGGAAGTGTGAGGGCTTCCTAGGTGGCTCAGTGGGTAGAGAATCTGCCTGCAGTGCAGGAGGCCTGGGTTTGATCCCTGGGTCAGGAAGGGCATGCCCCTGGAGGAGGGCATGGCAACCCACTCCAGTATTCTTGCCTGGAGAGTCCTAAGGACAGAGGAGCCTAGAGGGTTATAGTCCACAGGGTCGAAAAGAATCGAACACGACTGAAGCAACTGAGCACGCACACACATCATGGAGAGGTGAACGTCTGAAATATTTATTGGAAGAACAAAGATTTCTATGGTCCAATTTCTAACGCCCATCACGGTATCAGTCAGGATAGGATGGCTTTTGTTTCAGTAACAACAATCCCCACTTTCAGGGCCTTGTAACAGCAAAGATCTAGTTCTCATTCATGCTACATTGCTCTTGTAGGTCCCCTGGGGGCTCTGCCCTATATCCTCATTCTGATACCAGGCTGACAAAGCATCCAACATCCAGAACCTTGCTGGTCACCATGGCAGAGAGAAAGATAGATGTGGTCAATTGCATACCAGCTCTTAAAACATCTACTCAAAAGTGACATATCACTTCTACTTACATTTTGTGGCCAAAGTAAATCATTTGGTCATGGCCATTCCTAACCCCGACCTTCAGAAAAGAGCAAACCCTCCAAAAAAAAGGTTAGTACTGGAGTAAGCAGCCGTTTCCTTCTCCAGGGGACCTTCCCAACTCAGGGATCGAACCCACATCTCCTGCATTGGCAGGTGGATTCTTTACCACTGAGCCACCTGGGAAGCCCAATAATCATGTACCTCATCTTTATTGACTGCTTCCAGTACACAGGGGTGAGTTTAAACACTCTGCACATATTGTTCTCATTAAACCTTTAGGACAGCTCTATAAGATCAACAGCTTTATCCCACTTTAAAGACATTGAAACTGAGGAACAGGGAAGTGGAGTGGCCTGCCCAAGGCTAACTAGCTGGTAAACTAGTTGGTCTGAGACTTGAACCCAAGTAGGTAGCCTGGCTCTAGATTTTGCTAAGAGAGTAGAATTGAAGCGCTCTCTCTCTTGCTCGCTCTCTCTCTCTCTCTCTCACACACACACACACACACACACAAAGACAAATGTATGAGGTGATGGATGTGTTAATTAATTCAATGGTGGGAATCCTTTCACAATATATATGTATGTTATATCATCACATTATATACTTACACTCCCAGTTTTGTCAGTTACAGCTAAATAATGCTGGGGGCAGGGGGAAAGACCATCATTCTTAAGTCAAAGTGTTTACACCCATCTCCTTGATTAAGTGAAGTGAAAGTCACTTAATCATGTCTGATTCTTTGTGACCCCATGGACCCTAGAGAAGTACATGGAATTCTCCAGGCCAGAATACTGGAATAGGTAGCCATTTCTTTCTCCAGGGGATCTTCCCAACCCAGGGATCAAACCCAGATCTCCCGCATTGCAGGTGGATTCTTTACCAGCTGAGCCAGCGGGGAAGCCCTTCTTCTTGATTAAGGTTATACATCTTATTTTGTATTGGAATATGGCTGACTAACAGTGTTGTGATAGTTTCAGGTGGAGAGCAAAGGAACTCAACCATACATACACAGTATCCATTCTCCTCCAAACTCCCCTCCCATCCAGGATGCCACAGAACACTAAACAGAGTTCCCTGTGCAGTACAGTAGGTCCTTGTGGGTTATCCATTTTAAATACAGCAGTGTGTACATGTTCAACCCAGATTCCCTAACTATCCCTTCCCCCGATTCTTCCCCACCTCCAGCAACCATAAGTTCATTCTCCGAGTTTGCAAGTCTGTTTTATAAATAAGTTCATTTGTATCACATCTTTTTAAGATTCTTCCTGTAAGGGATGCCATACAAAGTTTCTGCCTCTCTGTTTGACTTACTTCATTCAGTATGACAATCTCTAGGTTTAGGAATTCTTTTTGATACCTCCCTCTTCCTTATGCCCTACACCCTCCATCACCAAATCTTGGCAACTTAAACCTCATCTCTCATTCATTTCTTCCCAGCTTCGTATCTGCTTAGTCATAAGCCACCATGCTCTTTGGCTCGGACTATCGCAATGTTCCCTTCCCCAAACCGACTTTCCAGCTCCCACTCTTGTTCCAGTCTTTTCTCCACCCTGCAGTCCAAGTGACCACAGCTGACTACGTCACACCATTAATGTGATTATGTGATAAAAGTCGGTCTGAGCCCCTGGACCCAGCAATGCCTGAAGCCAGCTACCCTTAAGATGTTTCCATCTCTTTTCTGTCCTTTGCATTGAGTTCACCCCAGGTTGTACTTACCTCTTTCCCCTACCATTCTGGATACCCTTTAGTTATCTGTGTCCCCCCAAGTGGCTTATCCAATGCCCAACATCTATTGGACATTCTGTACGTGTTTGCCAAAGTGAGTCCATCTGGATGATATTTAGTGTCCTGTTCTAGAAATGGGGCCTCAAAGGGAAAAGCCTTGGCTTTGTCCTTGAAAAACCCACAAAATGTCACTGCACCAAGACACAAAAGCTAGTGGTTGACAAGCAAGCTGTGTCACCAGCGCGCTTCTCCTCCATCCAGCGGTTTTGAAGAACACTTTAGGGAGTTTTTCTCACTCCCTTAAATGTGGTTTTGCTTACCAACTCCCCAGCCCCCAGGAAAGTCTCTCATCTCCTGGGCCTCTTTCATTTTCCAAACTGGAAAAAAAAAAAAATGTGCGTGTAGCAAATCCTATAATTACGGGATCTGATTTTCATTTGAACTTTTCCTCTCTGACATGACTGTAAGGTTCTTTGGTAGATGGGAGGCACCAAGGCCTCAAAGTGTGTGTGCAATAAAGAATCTGCTGCTGGGGTGTGTATGTGTGTGTGTGTGTGTGCGTGCAGGGCAGGAGAGTGTTTGTGTACATGTGTGTAGGTACTAGTTGACTAGTGTTAGTTGTTCAGTCTTGTCCGACTCTTCGCAACCCCATGGACTGTAGCCTGCCAGGCTCCTCTCTCCATGGGATTCTCCAGACAAAATTACTGGAGTAGGTAGCCATTCCCTTCTCCAGGGGATCTTCCCTACCCAGGGATCGAACTCAGGCCTCCTGCATTGCAGGCAGATTCTTTACTATCTGAGCTACAGGGAAGCCCTTTGAATGAGTGTCTGAAGGAAAGTAGCAGGTGTGTTTGTACATGTTTGAGTGAGTGTGTGAACAGTATGTATGTGAGTGAATGTCTCTGGGATATATGTATGTACGTGTTGTGTGTATAAGTCTGAGTGTATGTGTGTCTATGGGCTTCCGGGGTAAAGAATCTGCCTGTAATGCAGGCGATGCGGGTTCAATCACTGTGTTGGGAAGATCCCCTGGAGGAGGCAATGGCAATGCACTGCAGGCAGATTCTGACCCTTGTCTTACTTAGAATGCAATGATGAAGACCGGGAAGTTCCAAGCTGGGCTTCCCTGGCTTGAATTTGGTCTCTGCGGCATCGACATGGGTGAAGTTAACTAACCTTTTCCTGCCCAGTTTCCTAATCTGTAAAATGGAGAATATCCTAGAATCTGTCCCATAGGGCTGTTAATGATCATGGTTGGGTGAGTTAATATATATAAAGAGCCTGGAATAATGTCTGGCTATTTAAGTATTCGTTATTGTCATCATCTCCATCACCATCAGCAGCACCTCCCCAGCATTAAGCAAAGTGCTGGCTATAAATGTAACAGGTGTTGTATCTAAGTCTGCTGAATGAATGAATGAGTGAACAAATGAATGAATCAGTTCTGCATTGATAAGCTTCCTTCCTGAGGTCTTGACACATATCGTACCCTCTGCCCAGGGCACTAGCATTCATTTTCTGACTCCTTGCAGCCCTCCCTCAGCCTAACTACATTATACCCATCCTCCTAGTCTCCAGTGAAACTTCATTTGTTCCAGGGAGCCTGCCCTGACCTCCCCCATCCTCCTAGACATATGTGTTAACATGGATCCATGTATGCTTTCTTCCTCTGTTAAGTATTTATTCAATGCCTATCTTCATTATTTGGCTGGACATCCATGAGGTTAGGAACTTCGTCTGTTTGGTTCACTGCAGCAAAGCCAGTACCTGGTAAAAAGAAAATGCTCAATGCATTTCTGAGTACTTGTCTGAGGGTTTAGAAAATATAATTGCTTTTATACCAAATAAACATGGATACATAGGGAATAAAATGCAAACTTCACATGAATTTTTAAAATAAATCCCAAGGTTCCGAGGGCTTCTCAGGTGGCTCAGTGATAAAGAATCTGCCTGACAATGCAGGAGACTTGGGTTCGATCCGTAAGTCAGAAAGATCCCTTTGAGAAGGGAAGGGCTACCCACTCCAGTATTCGTGCCTGGAGAATCTCAAGGACAGAGGAGGCTGGCAGGCTACAGGCCATGGGGTTGCAAGAGAGTCAGACATGACTTAGTGCCTAAAACAACAAGAAGGTTTTGAAGACACACAGAACTGCATCCCCAGGACCAGAGATTCTTACCCACACTTCCCTGATATGCATGGAGTTCCTTGAACAGAAACATCTGAGAATTCCTGCACTAACCAGTATCTCAGTGCTAGAACAAGCCTCAAAGAGACAACCCAGTGCCAGTCTTAGAAATAGGCAGGCCAGTCCGTACAGTGTTTCCTGGCTACCAAGAACTTACTTTCCCCAAGATATCTCCTTCAAGCCCAAATTCCTACGGGGCTGATAGGTCCCCATAAAAGGACACTGGCTTTTCCTGGTAGTCCAGTGGTTAAGACTCCATGTTCCCAAGGCAGAGACTTGAGTTTGATCCCTGGTCAAGGAACTAGACCCCGTATGCCACAACTAAGCATTCACAAGACACAACTAAAGATGGTGCATCAGACAACTAATAGATTCCGTGTGCCACAATGAAAATGGTCCATGTGCTGCAACCAAGACCCAGCACAGCCAAATGAATGAACAGGTAAGTAAGTAGATAAACATTTAAAAAAAAAAAAAAAAAAAGAACATTGGATTTGGCTGCCTAGCCTCTGCCCACCTTGGTTTCCCTTCCATGAATTGTCCCTGCATATTTACAGATGATACTCCTCTGCCCACGGCATCTCCTGCCCCGTTCCCTCTGTCCTCCTTCCAATTCTGTGAGCGTCTCTTTTGAACTCTCTTGGCCTGAGCAAGCCAGGTTTGGTTCTGTTGTTTCCAAACAGTAAACTCTAACCAATACTCTATCCTTGCTCTGGGCAAATGCATCCGTTCCCAACAAATAAAGCAAAACTGAAAAGAAAATCAACAAGCATAAGTTACAAGCAACCTAACCATTTAGAGCAATATAAGATCAGGGAAGTGAACTATGCAATATTCGTCAAAGAGAGTATCATGTGCCCATTAAAATGAGTGGGGAAATCTCATTAACGTAATGCTAAGCAAAAGACTCTAGGTGACTCTGTATACAGGAGGACACAGAAAAAGCTAATCTATGGTGTCAAAATTAAGATACAGCATTTAGTCAGGGTGACTGAGACTGGGAGGTAGGCTTACATCTCCTGGTTCTTGATCTGGGTATGTTTTCCAAGGATGTGTTTACTTTGTGAAAATTCACTGAACTCAGCTTTAATGATATGTGCATTTCTTCTGTGTGTATACTATAGATCAATGAAAAAAATGTTACTGATGAAACACAGTATATTCAAAATTTTGTTTCCTAGAGAGTCACATGGAATTTCTCAAAGACCACCACATTAAGGAGAGGGGCTCCCAAAGCAAGAGAGTTAGAGGGTAGAGGCCAGGTGAACAAGACTCTGGGCTTCTAAGCACAGTGACCCCAGAGCAGTTCTATTCGTATCTCATCTGATACACTAGGGAAGGAGGGAGGGGCTGTTCAACTGAATTTATAATGCTGTGTTAAAGATAAGCATGTGAGAGAGAGAACAGATACTAAGCTGCATTGGAATTTTCTGCATCACTAGAATTTTCCATCACTTTCTCCCCATGCTCCTGGGAGCTGAAACCTCCATGACTGGGGCCAAAGTTGGTCCCTATCGAGAATCTAGCACAGTGCTGGGTCAGTAATTAATGCTAACAGGTGTTCACTGAGTAGCTAAGAAAACTAACATGGCAAAATCAGGTTCTTTGAAACATTGAGCTCCTAGATCAAGACTTGCCTGAAGCTGTTCCTATCGCTAAACTTTCAATTACCTTAAATTCCCTTTTGTGTGAAACTCAGTCCCAGCTGGATCTATGAACACCTGAAAGATGACAAATAGCTTCAGCCCCTTCATCTCTTTGTGCTTCAATTTCCTCATCTGCCATCCTTGTAAGAGCACATAAGGAAGAAGAGGATTGTTAAAAGCACAGGCTTTGGAGTCAAGAGACTTCGATCCAAATTTGTACTCCATTACTAGGTAGCTGCAAGGGCTTGGGTGAGTCACTTTACTGGCCTGAGCCTCAGTTTCTTCAACTGTAAAGTGGGGACTGTGCCTTACTTGCTGAAGCTGGGACAAGTATTCAATGCATGTTGCATCCAACACTCATTCAATGTTGACCGGACATGAAGCTCATTTCCCCAGCCCACCTCATAAAGATTTCATACATGTCAGATGAGTTAAGGCTCTAGGAAAGCACTTCCCCAACATTATAGACCATTATTATTATTAGCAAGGTAAATGGATTTACAGAAGCAGAGCAGAACAAAGGCCAAAGGGAAATGAGATTGTTCTGGAAAACCAACCAGGGAAAGGAAGCAAACATAAGTGTTACTGTTTAGGGCAAAGAAAGGCTGGTGCAAAATGGATGAGATGAGTATTTTCAAGCTTTAAATGAACTTGTTTTTCCCCAACTCCATTCAGACAGGAAAGTGCAGGCAGATATAATCAAAGGCTGACAAACAGCAAGATATTTGTTCCAGTAAACACACTCATCTCTCTGAACTCACCTGAAACATTTTCTGCTTTCCTAAAGAAGCTCTTATGAACTCAGAGCCATAAAGAATCACCTGGTGAGGGGCTGTGCCAAGCCAAGGAAAGGCCACCCAGCCCTGGACAGTGACAGCCTGAGGCGCCTGGCTGGATGTCATGAGGGTGACCTTCAATGGGCTTTGAATCCACTGCCACTTAGTGTGCTTTTAGGGTGGCACCACGCAGGTCATGAGCTACAGATGAGAATCCTCTGACCAACAAAGGTGCAGCAAGTTGGCAGAGGGTGAACTGAGGCTTCTCTCCAAAAAGAGGAGGAACAGATGTTTGCTGCTGGTTTTTTCCATCGTTCTATGCGTAGGTGTCCTGTTCCAGTCGTAGGGACCTGGAGTGTGTGAGGGTCTCCGTCAGCACTACTCAAAAGAAAAATAAAGCAAGACCCATTTGTAATTTTCAATATTCCACCAGCCACATTCAAAGGGAGGGAGCCCAGGAATGCTCATTTTATCAAGCATCTCTTCCCAGACGGTTAAGATGCAAGTGGAGAACTGATGCTGTGTTGTTTGTTTGCTTGTTTTAACAGTGGTCTAAGGCAGCCCTTGCCCAATAGGAAGCCAGTAGATTCCTCACTCATGCTAAAGACAGGAGGGGTCATCTGTGACTTTCAAAGTTCACGAATGCGTAAGTGGCCTTGGCCACTAAGGTAAGAGGACAACCTCCACTTTTAACTCCAAGGGCTTCTGTTTTTGTTTGATTTCTTTCACTATGAGTATGAATTTACTTTTTTTAATTTTTTTTTTATTTTTTTTTCTCCCTTTTATTGTTTTTGCCATACAATGCCATGATATCACCATGGGTTTACATATGCTCCCCCTCCAAAAACCCCTCCCTCCCCCCTCCCTCCTCCCTCCCCCCCGGGAAAGCTCGATGCACCAGCCCCGAGAATCAATCCTGGGCTGGCGATTGATTAGACATATGACAATTAACATGCTTCAATGCCATTCTCCCATATCATCCCACCCCTTCCCTCATTCACAGAGTCCACGAGTCCATTCCATACATCTGCGCTCCCTTTGCTGTCTCGCGTGTTGGGTTCTCGTCACTGTCTTTCTAAATTCCATATATATGTGTTAATATACTGTATTGTTGTTTTTGCTTCTGGCTTACTTCACTCTGGATAATGGGCTCCAGTTCGGTCCATCTGAGTAGAACTGATTCAAATGAATTTTCTTAATAATTACTTGATGTCCTTGGCCTTGATCATAAGCAAAACTCACCTGCGTCAAGCTCTTTCTGTGACTCAAACACTAAGCGAAGCACTTCTCAGGCGCTGGCTCACCTAATATTCACTCTCACCCTGTAAGGTGGGTACTGTTGTGATGACCATTATGTAGATGGGGAGGCTGAGGCTGGCAAAGGCTGATAAGCAGCTGTTCAAGGTCACAGAGCTAACAGAGGAGACTGGACCGGGGCTCCTATCTGTCGGTCTCGAAGGACCCAGTTTTACCCTTTCTTTAATCATGTTTAGAGGTAAGAACGCATGACACAAAAGGTTCTCAATAAAGATCTGTCTTACATGTTAGAATACAAGCACCCATGGATACAAGAGGGGGAGGGGAGGGCAGGACGGACTGGGAGAGTAGGACAGATACACAGACACCGCTGTGTGTGGAACAGATGGCTAGTGGGGAGCTGCTATACAGCACTGGGAGCTCAGCTCAGGTGGGGGTGGGGGTGGGGGAGGGGGTAGGTGCAAGAGGCAGGGGATGTATGTGTATATACACTCACTTCATTGTAGAGCAGAAACTAACACAACATTTAGTAAAGCAATTATACTTCAATTTTTAAAATTAAAAAAAAAAAACATAGGAGCCTGGTTCATTACTGAAGATCCAACATCCGCCACAGTGCCTGGCACAGAGGAACCTATCTAGCGTTTGTTAAATGAGCGAATGAATGAATGAATGAAATGTGCTCTCTGAGACTTGAGGAGGCCCAGGTATATAAAACACTCACTTGAGGCCAACATCTAAAGCATTCCTCCCAACTTCATCGGGGATGTATCTTAATAGCTCAGACTTGCTTTCCAGTTGAAAACATTCATTTAATTAGCAGGCATTTTCCAAAACGGATGTGCCTTCCTCAATCACTGTGTCTGCAGCGGACATTTGCTGAAAAGGTGCCCCCTTCTCCCAGACATCAAAGCTTCTGCTCGCAGACCTTTCTCCCCCAATTACTTCCATCGGAGAAGGACAGCCGGGCGGACGAGAAATCGGCCACAACATGCAAGATGTTTTGCCTTTCCAGAAAAGATGCTTGTGGGGTAAGGTCCTTTTTGGGGGGAGGGGGAAAAAGTCTACACCTTGGTTTAATCCATGTCTTTAGAAATGTTTCATTGGCCAGCACGGGCTTCTC
Source organism: Antilocapra americana (assembly GCA_007570785.1). Classification (NCBI taxonomy): domain Eukaryota; kingdom Metazoa; phylum Chordata; class Mammalia; order Artiodactyla; family Antilocapridae; genus Antilocapra; species Antilocapra americana. The sequence goes on from ML663006.1 coordinate 2,402,453, forward strand.
ACTGTGAGTGACCCAAAATCATTTCTCTTTGAGATCTAACTTCTCCTCCCCAAAATAGTATCAAGAGCAATCTATATTCCCTGGTGGCTCAGATGGTCAAAAGAATCTGCCTGCAATGCAGGAGACCTAGGTTTGATCCCTAGGTCAGGAAGATCCCCTGGAAAAGGGAACAACAACCCCCTTTAGTATTCTTGCCTGGAGAATCCCATGGACAAGGGAGTCTGGCAGGCTACAGCCTGTGGGGTTGCAAAGAGTCAACGCTAACACTTTCATTGGATTTATTTCTTCCTAATTTTTGCAGCTACTTGGATATGCATTCTGGCTCTTGTATCAGCCTTGATTTGACCATTATAACTCAGCTTGAATAGGAACACTATACCTTCTTCGCTCTGGAGTCCCTGAATTCTAGAGCCTGTGGCACCAGGGGCTATGGCATGGAGACAGCAACCATATTTGGGAAAGATGATGCTTTTTAAGAAAACACGATTCTCCAACCCACTGAGCTATTGCTGGAGTTGGTTGAATCAACCCCTTGCCCTAAACTTGTCCGTAACTCCTCATTGCCACCTGGATAATGAGCAGATGCCTCAGCATGACTCACAGACATCGATTAGACCTCAGTTCTGCCTATTCTCGAACCTCAACCCTGCCCCCCCACCCTAGACCCCAGCCAGCTAAGTTATTTGCGGTTTCCAGCGTTCTGCTTTCCCACTTCCGCACCAGCCCTTTGGCACACACTCTTCCTGCTCCCCAAAACATCCTCTCTGTCCCCCGTTATTCATGCTACTCAGCATCAGTCCTCAAATTTGATGTCACTTCCTCCAGGAAGTCTTCCCTGATCATTCCTTCTATCCGCCACTGGAAGAATAGAATCAAGCATGCTCCCCAGCAGTATCACATCTCACCCCCTCCAGCACTGATGGCTGTATTATAAATGCCTATTTATTTCCCTATCATTCTCACCAGACCTGAATTCCTTAAGTGCAAGTCTCAGAATCTGACATATATTAAGCCCTCAACGAACAGTTATGTATAAATACATAAACGTGGACAGGGCAGGGGAAGATGCATAGCATCCAGGTAGAAAGACGTTGAATCTCCCTCATTAAAATGGTGGAGTTACAGAGCGCTGTGCACAATCATGATGGCGGTCATATTCCAACCCTCTCACCCAACCCCAAGGGGCACAAACACTACATCCCCCCTACCACAGACCCTAAGAGGAAACCAGCTTGGACCTACAAGATAATTCCAGCCAAACAGGTTCTCTGAGCAAGCTAACTTTACCCCACAGCCTGACCCAGAGAATCTGGCTTCCCAGACGAGTCACTCAGTATGTGCCTTCAAGGTCACAGGGAAGCTTGGTTGAGAAGAAAAGGCAAGGACAAGAAGACAGAGATACCTGAACAGGAAGGCTGCCTCTGCTTGGCTTTGAAGCTCTGGATAATTTCCTGTCCAGAAATTGCCAAAAAGCCAGGGCTCCATAATAAAGCTACAGTAGCGACTTCCCTGATGGTCCAGTGATTCAGCCTTCACCTCCCAATGCCGGGAGTGTGGGTTCCATCCCAGGTCGGGGAGCTAAAGTTCCAAATGCCTTGAGGCCAAAAATCCAAAGCATAAAACTGAAGCCATATTGTAACAAATCCAATAAAGACTTTTAAAAACATGGTCCACCTCAGAAAAGGTCTTTAAAAAATACATAAAAAGTAAAAAATACATAAAACTACAGTGGGAAATGGATGGTCCAAAAAAAGATCTTAAAAATTGGAAGAGTCTTTTGCCTCCAAATTTTGGAGTCTCGGGGAAAACCCCAGTTTACCGTTCGCTTGCTCTGTCCCTCACTGTGCTTTAGAAGGTGATGGACTCCAGCATTCATCTGCTCTAGGAGAATGATGATGTGAAGCTCACTGCTAAACTAGAATGACTGGGCTCTCAGCCTCCACTGACACAGCACCTCTTTGGGACAGTAAGTTCACACTTCTGATTCTCAGCACCTCCGATCTCTCTCTTCCCTGGGCCATCCCTCTAGGGAAAGTCTGAGAGGCCTCCAGGGGCAGTGGGTCTTCCTTTTGAACAGAAGAACCTTCTCTTACTGCAAAATGTATGCCTGAGAATAACATGTGGCTACCCGCTACCCTGTGGCTCAGATGGTAAAGTGTCTGCCTGCAATGCAGAAGACCCAAGTTCTATCCTTGGGTTGGGAAGGTCGCCTGGAGAAGGAAATGGCAACCCACTCCAGTACTTTTGCCTGGGAAATCCCATGAATGGAGGAGCCTGATAGGCTATAGTCCATGTGGTCGCAAAGAGTCAGACAAGACTGAGCGACTACCCTTTCACTTTCATCCTAATTTGATGCCCACTCTCTCCCGGGTATTTGCACCCCATCTTTGTGTCTTTCAGGCTGTATGATCTTCAGCAAGTAACCTAACCCCTCTGAGACTTCCTTGTAAAGTGGGATGAGAACAGAGCTCTCTCACTAATGTTTCTGAAGATGTAATGTGACAGTAGAAATAAAGCACCAAGCATGGCTCCTGGCTTCCACAAAGCTCCTACCACCAGCAGTTATTATTGTTGCACTGGGGCACTCTCCTTTACTGAATGATAACAAGCCTTAGACCACTGTTTTTTTCCAACTGCGATTCTATAATCCTAACAAAGTACGTCGAAGAAACAAAAATACATGTAGAACCTTGGAGGGCTTCCCTGGTGGCTCAGTGGTAAAGAATACGCCTGCCAAGGCAGGAGATGCACATTAGATCCCTGGTCTGGGAAGATCCCCTGGAAGACGAAATAGCAACCTATTTCTAGTATTCTCGCCTGGGAAATCCCATGGACAGAGGAGCGTGGCGGGCTACAGTCCATGGGGTCAGAGTCGGCCACAACTTAGTGACTAAACAAGAGCCTCAGAAAATCCACATGAGACAAAGAGCTGGTTTGCTTTGACTCCAGGATGTATCATGAAGAAGTTTTGTTATTTCTGTTGTTAATACATTCCTAATAGCCACTTGTTTCCTGGTTACTTGCTTCTTCGTCTCTGATTGGCTGAGTTCCAGTTTCTTGAGGTTTTTACTGCATTTGGAAGCTATGTTATGAAAACCTTGAAGCCTCCATGAAAATGAAAACTTCCTTTTCTTCTCCTTTCTTCCCAGAGTGTGGTGGCTAAATACCCCTCAGAGCTGGAGGATGGTCCAACTTCCAAGGCTCTGTAGCAATGATTCCATAACTATTGGTTGTACCAGGAATTACAGCATTTTGGCATCTAAACTGTAGTTCCCTGCCTTGCCTCTCACACTGAGAAGTGGTCAAGAAAAATTCTTTGTTGGTTTTGAGCATTCCCCATTTTAATTCAGATCATTTGATTCCATATCCATGATATATCTTATTTTTTCCTTCATCCAACCATCCTTCCTCATCATCCATTCATTATATTCATCTGTCAATCACCTTCCTCATTCTTAACAATGTCACACACACATACACAAATGTACATACACACACACCCAAACACCATGCATGGTCAACTCCCTACTCTTCCTCTACCACAGGCATTCCTATCATTGTAATTTATGGTCAACAAAAATTTTGGTTAAAAGGTTCAGAAAAAAAACAAAAATGCTTTTCATTACCCCCAGGGTATGTGAAGGTGTTGTAATTACACCACTAACCAAAGAATCCATTTTTTCCTGGATACCTAAAGGGATTTGGATAATCCTACAAAGTCAGAGTCTTATTTTCTATTCAGTAGTGCCAGACCAAAATCCACCCACACCAAGACAAATGGGTCTTTTTTAGCTCCAGCAAGCTTCTCCAAACAAGACATCACTACAGTGTGCAAGTATAATTCCTTGGCTTGGACACTTTCCTCCTTTCTTCATCTTCTGATGCCATTGTTGACTACCCAGAATCAGCCCCAACGTGCCTGTCCACACTCTTGTCCCAGAGACCAAGAGCTCTAAAATCAGGTCCGAGTAGTAACCAGGGGTGCAGTGCCATCTGCTGGCCATTTTTATAAGACAGCCTCTCAGCCCACACTAGAAAAGGCTCCCCGTTTCAAAGGTACTGAAAGAATCTGAAGGTCTAGTATGGGAACAAATGATTTTTACTGTATTAATATCCTATTATTAAGAATAGTCATTTAGAAATAAATGTCTTCTCTTTCACAAATTTTTTTAGGTATGCAAAGGAAAAAGAAATCTGGGAGAGATCGACTCAGCTTATAACTCCTTTTTTTTATTGTTGTTGTTGTTGTTACAGTTATTATTCCCCAGTATATTGGGGAATACTAATAAACTCTTAGAAATCTCAGTTTTACACACTCGTAATCAGGACCCTCTAAATCAGCATATCACGGTTTGCAAAGGGATTTATGATCCACAGCAAGTTTACGAGACTTTAAAGCAACAAAGGCAAGAAAATAAAGGACAAGAAGAAAAATAAAGCTGAAATGAATGATCCCGTTTCCAAAGGAGCAAGGCTACAGCTAATGAACATATATTTTTGTGATGAGGCTGATTTGTCTCACATGTGGATAAGCATTTTTATTCAAAATCTGATGAGTTTATTTCTTCCTTTCAGGCTACTACATTTGTGTAGTCTGCTAAAATTCAGAGAAAACACGGGGGGGTTCTCCCTTTTAAATAAGGTGCCTGTTCCAAGAGAGAAAACAGAAAATGCATCGGTGTACTTCTCGAGAGCTTACTCTGCTTCCAGTCTTTCTGCTTTCAAATTAGACCGTGAATTGACAAAAGTGACCAAAGAGAAAGGAAGGGATGCCTTTCCTTAAAAGAACTTCTGACATGTTCTTATCCATAATATTCACCAGGAAGCATGTCAATAACATACAAAAATCAGGCATTCTTTTTCCAGTTGCTCTCTATGGAAGTTTTCCTAAATGATCATCTACATAAGTGCAGACAAATATATGGAAAACAGTGCAAATTGCACACACACACATACAGGTCTGCCATACTTGGAAATGCCCACTCTGAAGGAGGCTTGTCCTCTGGTTGAGCGCTTGTAAGTTTTCTACACCGAACAAATCTTTGGGATCCTAAGCGTTCCTTTTGTTTGTTCTCTGCTCAGGCTTCCAGAGGCATCAACAAGCTACAGTCCTTACTGCAAGGGAGGATTTGGTTAATAGTTCCTAGTATTTTCAGCCCTTTCGTTGATTTCCTTCCCTTCTAGTATTTTTAGTTCCTGAGATAAAACTCTCATTTATAATAAAGTCAGAATCCCTGGAAAACATTTCGTCAATGAAACATTCGACTTTGCTGTCCATTATTTTATTGAATGAAGGGGTTTCCCCCCTGCTTAAAACCTGGCAACCCAGCTCTGATTATTTAAACGCAGACACAAAAACAGAACTGGGTGGAGTTTTTAAATATTTTAAGAAGTAAAAATCTTATTAAAAATGTTCACTCTTTGCCGTAAAATTGCCTTTCCAAAAACACAGGTTTGCTAGGACCAAATCATTCACTTTAGGAACTAGGGTATGTCAGCACCAGATTCAGTTCTGGCAAATTCTAATTAAATGTATGCTCCGCCAAGGTTTGCTTTTGTTTGTTTGTTTTTTATCATTGTTATTCACAGTTCCTGGTCTAAAATACTGAAATTTTGAGGCATGATAAAATATTTTTAACTGAAACTAGTCCAATAAGAAGTTCTATTTCTTTCTTTTCCTTTTTAAAGAAGTGTTATTTCTTTACAGGGTCCTTTCATTATTCCCCCAGAAATTCGGGGAGGTTTTTGCAATCATCATACATTTGAAATACCAGCTGCTAACTTCAACCCAATTTTCTGCCCTGTTTGAAAAGGATTTTTTGTTTGGGTTTAGTGGGGTTAGGATTGAAAGTGTGTGTGTGCGCGCATGAAAGATAGAGAAAAACAGAGAGAAAAGCACACAAATAGTTTTGCTTTGAAGTTGCTACATAATTACTGTTAAGATCTACCAAAATGTACTGAGAGACAGCGCTGCTTACTCAAATCTGGTGATTGAGGAGGCAAGCAGTGTCTGGGAAGACTTAAGGATGGATGAAATGGAAGCATCAGAAGAAACGCAACCAAGGTAAACGGAAAGATGTTTTCTGTTGTTTTCTTGAGGAGATGCATTAGGGAAAGAGAGGGCAAGGGGAGGGAGGGATAACTGGGAAAAAATGAAGAGAAAACATTTATGGAGAAAGGGCCAGAAAAATATAAGAAATGAGGGAGGGGGAAAAAAAGGAGGGAAGGATGGAAAGAGGGAGGGAGGGGAGAGAGAGAAGGAAAGGTACTGAGCTGTTTTATCTTCCTGCGCTTCCCTATTCAAAGCCCTATGTCCTTGGTGGAGACATTAAACCTTACATATGGAATGCAGCAAAAAAAAAAAAAAGAGGGGGCAATATAGTGAGTTTCCCTTGTTCATTTCCTTTGTTGTAATACTGACTTGGAACATCTGAAGAGAAAACGGTCGCAAAGTTGGAGAATTTCTTCTTTCAGCAGGCTCTTTCTGCAGGAGTTGTTTATGTCACAGTGCCCCCTGGAGTATGGCCGGGAAGGGACCCCTAATGTCCCCCCTCTAACTGCCTCTTGACTTGTTTTTCTTACCATGGGGAGAGGAGGAAGGATTGGAAAATTTTGAAACAATCTCAGAAGCTTTTGAAGAGCTGCCACTGGCCAGGGGAGAGGAGGATTTCGAGAAATGACTTCCGATTTATTTCAGATAGTTAGGGGAAAGGGGAAGGAGGGAATAAAACCCTTCCTTCTCTTCATTTTTTTTTTTCCTTCCCCCTTACCCCCTTAATCCTATTTTAGTTGAGGTCTGACCTTGGAAATTTCCAAAAGACTTTAATCTCCTGTACTCCAAATTGCTAAAAGGAGCTCAAAGAGAGCGTGTGTGCGTGTGGGTGAAAGGCGGTTTTAAATTGTTTATTTATGAATGGGTTAGACTTTTCTGATAGTAAGAATGTTAACTAGTTCATTAGGTACTCTCGGTATATTTAAGTCTTTTTTAGTTTTTCTTTTTATTCCCTTCTCTCTCTCCCTCTCTCTCTCCTTTTTCAAACAAATAACATTTAATCACCAAAACACAGCCGAGAAAAAAATGATCTTCAGTTCTGCCTTCTGCCTCTGGGCAGACCTGACCCACTTGAATGTTAATATTCTCAGATAACTAGGAAATGCCATTTAGTATTTTCTATAACTACATGGCTGTCCTCCACCTTCCAACTCTCCCAGAGAAAACAAATTACCTTCCTGTTGCAAGAGGGGTGGGGGGAGTTGAGGGGTCGAGGGGCTGGAGGTGGAAAACCCAAGAGAAGAATCATTTCCATACATAGTTCCCAGATATAAAGGAAATCCAGGCTCTATGCTGATCTAAAAAAATTTGGGGAGCTACGAACTCATTGAAATCATTAAACATTTTATTTTTCAGATGAAAGGCTCTCCTTTTGCATTCTGGGGAGAGTTCTGATGTAATCTGAAGTGTCACACTGGAGGGGTCTTGGTGATTAAGTCTTTTCCATTTCTTTCATTAAAGGGCCGATTTTCCCGAGGTGGGTTATAACTTCGTTCCAATCTGAAATTTCACCCACCTACCCTGCAAAACGGGTATGTACAACCGATTTTTAGAAAGAATAACAAATCCAGTTGTATACTTATTTTTTAACTGCTTTTGATTTTATTGAACTATGAAACACAGAAACCACTTTGCTGTCATTCTCAAAGGTCCATTCTAAATCACGAGCTACGTCAAGGTATAATTACTCACATTTAAAACATTCTGTAATTATAGGAGGAAAGAATAGAAAAATGGCTTTAAAGAAAGGAATTGTTGGAAGCAATTGACTCTCAAGAAATGTCTGTCTTTTATAAAGTTCATAATTTCCCAGTAAATTCTTTTAAGTTAATAAACGTATTAAACATAAAGAACCTTAAAAGCACTCTCCCCCGCCCCCCGCCACCATCTGCCACCCTACATACACACACAGGAGAAAAAAAAAAAAACCTAAATTCTTTTAAAATGTGCATTTTTTTAAAGACCTCAGAGACGGAAATATTTCTCAGGAAATGTCAAACATGAGCGTCTACATAATATCTACATGAAATAATAAATCAAACTCAGCATTTTTTTTCTGACAAAACACAATAAACGGGTTTGGAACATTATTTTTGCGGATGCTTTTTAGCTCTCAAAAAAAAGAACTCCAATAATAGATGATGCCTTATTGGGAAAGATAACATGTTTTCTTATAACTTGGTGGGAAAAACTTTTTTTCTTTGCCCTTTGTAAAGGAAATTAGATATATATTTGGGGGGAGCAGGCAGAATATAATGTTTCACTGTGATACAAGCCAACAAAAACCCAGGAAATTCAAAGTCCAACTGATGTTCAGCTAAAAATTCACACCATTGTGCCCCTTTACTGACAACAGATTTAAGAGTCCAGAATGTCTGGGGGAACATTTCCTGACTTTCAGCCTCTCATGTCTAAACAGTAAATTGTTATTTAAACTTCAGCCGGTCTTAGAAGAACTACACCCCCCCTTTTTTTTTCTTTTTGCTTCTTATATTTCCCCATGTATATTTTGTATCTTTGCTGGTCCTTGTTTCACATCACCTGAAATGTATACATTATATTGCATTTTAATCCCAGTGACTGATAGGCTTTCTGGGGAAAGTGAAATCTTTTTTCAATGAGAAGACTATTTAACAAGAGAGGAGAAGAATCATAGAAGCAGGATTTCCAAGCTAAAAGAAACCAAGGATATAGAGCAAATAGAAAGGGAAAGATAAATCAAACAAAAAGGTTGGTGAATTGGGAGGTAGGGGGACCCCAGATTGTGTCCATGGCCTTGTTTGGGGCTGTGCCTAGAAAAATGTTAACCGTCAGGGACTCATACCTTTGTGTAGGTTTCAGTTACAAAATCAAATTATAGAACCTAACAGGTTGTCAGGAGCCCTTGCTAAATATTTAAACCCTCAAGTTCCACACCATTTGTGAATTCCAGATCATTAATTTACTACTGGATTGTTAATTACAACGGAGTAATGGAAAACCGGGCTTGTCGATTTTATGGACACCGCTCCTGTACAAGTGCCTGTTGGTACTTTCAGAGGCTAAAAGCTTAAACTTTAACTACATTTTAAGTATTTGGAACTGGGGTGAAAGGGGGACCTGTGAGTAAATGCTTTGAGCAGGTAAGTAGTTAGTTATTAAAATGGGCTTTGAAGCCCTCTCTTGGTGTATGTCTGCATATTTTAAGGGTCCTAGCAAAAAAACAACTTTTTTTTAAATCCACCTAATTTAGATTTCATTGAATTTTCTGCACACACTGATGTTAGGATATTTTGGTGAGTTTAATTCCCCCAACCCTTCTGTAAGAAAGAAAAGAAACTCTTTCTTGAAAAGATTTAGCAAGGGAAGAGAAATCCTTTTTAAAAAGCTTAGAGAACAGGGAGGGGGTGGGGGAATAAGTGGTAACAAGGCTTTAATTTCTAAGGCTTTAATCCCAAAGGAGAAGGACTATCTACAGAAGAACTGAAACTAATTTACCTGAATTCCTTTGTCACTGCTTGGCTCTCCACTATTAAATGATTCTTTTCACTAGCCAATAAAACTGAATCCAAAGCCTGTTTGGGATGGAGGGGTGGTACCAGACCTACCCACTCCCACAAAATGGAAAGCCAGTTTTCTATGCTGTTTGTTTTAGTTTTCCCAAAAGGACTTTCAGAGAGAGAGCTGGGGGTTCAGGCCACCCTCTTTGGGTCTCAGATAGGGAAACGCGTTGGCTCTTGTTCCCAGAACTGAACGCTTCCTCAGGGTATCCCAGGAAAGAAAGAGAAAGTACCTGCATCTTAGGTCAACAAACCGGTAGCTGTTTTGTCTTTGTTTCCCTCTCATGGGCTGTTTTAGGATCGCTGCCAAGGCAAAGGGTTGTGGAAGTGATTGCTGCTCTTCAGAAAACAGTGCAGACTTTGCAACTTCATACCTCTGCCTTTGTAAAACAACAGATAGAGCTACCGCCGACCATCTGGAAGATGTCACAGAAGATGTTTACAAAAGATTGGGGGGGTCCTTAAAAGCAAGTGGCTGTATAAAAATACTGAGTTGTTTTTTTTAACATCACAACAGCGACTTTCATTCTATTCCTGATATCCCCGTTGGTCAGGACAGCAAAGAATATACGAGAGAAAGCATTAAAAGTGCCTAATCACGACTACTAACAAGGAAAAGTACCCAGCATGGAGTAAACACTTGATAGCTGTTATTTAATTTTAATAGAAGTAATAGCCTTTCAAACTCTTTTGTCCCACCTTGAAACTAGAAAGGGCCCCTCCGCTTTTTATTACAGGAAATCAAGCCGAGGAAGAAATAAAGATAAGATAAAACAGCTCAGTAATCACCGTTCCTGGGTTTTCCAACCTTGAGTGAGGTTTTGAGGCCTTGATTCCAAGTCTCTCTGCCCAGACAATGACAAGCACCCAATTGAAAAATGGATGAACTAAAGCTTTTCGCTGTTCTCCTGTCCAAATTGGATTGGTTACCCAATTTGACTGAGTGCTTAGAAATTAGTCAATAAGGCAACTAATTAATAATTTGACTGGGCGGGGGTGGGGGGGTGGAGGAGAAGTCAATTTCTCAGCTGCACACAGATGTAAGTCAGGGGAAATCTTGAATCCCCTTGCTACATAATTCTAGCAAAAGCTTGTTGTTTTGAAAATCTTGTAGGCTGATTTAAAACAGGAATTCTGGGTTTAGTTTACTTTGTATTAAGCCTTTTCATCTCAATGAAATAATATAGTGGAGAGAGATCTCAATGAAATAATATAGTGGAGAGAGATGATATACAGAGAAAAAAAAACAAAGCTGCAAGAGTTAATACAAGATACAGTAAACATATATTCTCTATAATAAACTATATTGTATAATAATATAGTCATTATAATCATAACGCAGAAGGTATTCACTATGTCCTAGGTATGTGCTGAGTAAGTACTTTGCAAATGTTATCTTATTTAATTCTATGAGGGAGGTGCTATGATACTATGACCCCCACTTATAGGTAAGGAAACTGAAGCCCAGAGAGATCAGCCATTTAAAAATCAGGATCATATCACAGTAAAAAGAAACAGCAAGATTTTTGAACCCAGATCCACAGATTCCAAATGCTGCTTTCCTATTCCTCTCCTCTAAGACCATGGAGAAAATTAACCAGTGATCTTGTTGCCAACTTTCTTCCTGCTTAAGGGAAAACTAAATGACTTCAAAAACTGGCCCTAATTTGATGTTTGTCCATGGACAAAGCATGTCCCACTGGACCTCAGTTTTCCCTGGACAAAGTCAGAGAGGTCTTCTAACAGCAGCTCCACAAAATCACCTTATCATTCCACACTCCAGGCTCTATCAAGAAACCTGTTTTCAAAAACTTATCAGATTTTCTGTCTGTACCCACAGATGGCAAAATTTGAAAAGATACTAGGAATTTTTGTTTGTTTGCTTGTTGCATTTTTTAAATTTTTATTTTATATTGGAGTATAGATGATTTTCAATGATGCATTAGTTTCAGGTGTACAGTGAAGTAATTTAAATTATATAAACATATAATTTAGTTAAAATATATAAACATATATTGGAGGAAGAAATGGCAACCCACTCCAGTACTCTTGCCTGGAGAATCCCAGAGACGGGGGAGCCTGGTGGGCTGCCATCTATGGGGTCGCACAGAGTCGGACACGACTGAAGTGACTTAGCAGCAGCATATAAACATATATCTATTGTTTACAGATTCTTTTCCATGTAGGTTATTAGAGGGTATCAAGTAGAGTTCCCCATGCTATACAATAGGTCCTTGTTGATTATCTATTTTTTAAAAGTTTTTATATGGAACATAGTTGACTTACAGTGTTAGGTTCAAGTATACAGCAAAGTGTTTCAGTTATACATATACATGGATCTAGTCTTTTGACACTAGGGTTTTTCAATCTGGACTAGACCTTAAGAGATTGTTTAGAGAGGCTTCATCAAGTTGTTAAGAACAAGAGTAGTCTGGGTTTAATTCATACTCTACTACTCACTAGGAAAGTGGGCCTCAGTGGCCTCACCTGTAAAACTGGAATAATGAGATTAATAGCACAGACATAAATACATATCCCATAGGGTTGTGAGGGTTAGATAAGAAAATGCTTTATATAGTTGAAGGACATAGTGCTAGGAACATTGGGGATGCTCAGTATGTATTTTCTACAGTAAGGATGATGGTAGTGTTAGAGATGATGAAGACAGTGATAATGATGGTTGGTGACAATGGTGATGATCATGGTGGTGATGGGGATGATGGTGATGATGATGATGGTGGTGGTGGTGGTGATGATGATGGTGACGGTGGTGGTGGTGATGGTGGTGATGATGATGATGGTGATGGTGGTGGTGGTGATGGTGGTGATGATGGTGGTGGAGATGATGATGGTGATGGTGGTGGTGGTGATGGTGATGATGATGATGGTGGTGGTGGTGGTGGTGATGGTGGTATGGTAAAAAACAGTGATGGAAATGACGATGTTGGTGACGGTTGTGATGCTGATGGTGATGATTCTGATCATGAAGGGAATGATGGTGATATTAAGTCATTCAGTTAACAGCTGAGGAAACTGAGACCCCCCCAAAAAAATTATATGCTAATAACCAGCCTAGCCAAAACTAGAAATCCATCTCCCTGGAGCTGGCCCACTGCCTCATGCTAAAAATAAGTGGAGTAGGATTTGGCTGAAGGAAGCTGGGAACAGCAGGTCAGGTTATGGCTGAGAATCAGCATGGTTTTGGCTTCCCCTCCACCCTGAGCTCATCTTACAATGCCAGAGAAATCACTCTGTCCTCACCAGACCTCGTTCACTGCCTTTTATGGATGATGTTACCTCCTGATGTTTAACTGAGAGGTAGGGGAAGAAGGTGAGGTCTAGCAAGCTGCTTTTTAAACAGTAGCTCCCAATGATCCTATTGCAGCTGGTCTCACACTGCGTTCTGAGAAATTCTCCCACAGAGAGTTGACTTACTTTCTGGTTTCAGCCCAAGAGACAAAATAACCTATTGAATTTGCCCATTTAATTTTCCAGATGGGGCTAAGTGGTCCCTCAAGGAGCTTGAGATAAAGCCAGTAAGAATTCAGATTTGAAAGAAAACAGGAGCATGAGAGAAGGGAGAAGTACATACATTTCATGCCAATAAGGAGAGTAAAATTGGTTGTAAGATGTAAAGAAGCTCTAGCCCAAGGTACAGCCACCCCAGGAACTCAAAGCTAACACATAGGAAGAATAGGTGATGCCATTTCCCTTAAGGTACCCATGGCAGACATTACTAACAGATACTGGCATCCTCCACTAAGCCCAAGGCTGCCTCCCAAGGCTTCTCACAGAGCTCTAGGCAGCCATGAGCAATCGATCAGAGTGGACACGCAGATGAAAATGATTTTCCACTTAGCACATGGGAGCAAGACCCCGTAAATCATTCATAAGGTCTTGTGCTGCTGAAAAAAAACAGTAAATGACTAGGTCAGGGGCGAGGTTACAGCCAGATTTAGGCCTCCCAGTATAATCACATTCCAAACACTGTGGGTGATATTTCATTCATTCATTCACTCATCTACACATTCATTCATCCACTCATTCATTCACTCACTCACTCACTCATTTATTCATTATTCATTCATTTTCTCATTTATTCCGCAATCCCTCATTTTCCCAATCATTCATTCACTCATTCATTCTGTCATTCATTCTTTAACCAATATTTACCTGTTCTGCTTTGTATGTTCCCAACTCTGTCCCACATGCTGAAGACCTTTTAAAAGTGAACAAGACAGACTCAACCCTATCTACAGGGAGATTATAGAAAGGCTGGCCTGGGGCAAGGTGGAGAGGTGAGCAGGGAGAAAAAAGTGTTGGTTTTTTTGGTCACAGGAAAAAAAGTTAAATGTAACAATTACATAATTCATTATTTCTTTTTCATTGTGGTCACTGCAACAAAGAGTAATACTACATGCTCTGAGAGCAGAGAGCAGGAACTCAGCTTAGCCTGGTAGGAAAAAGTGAGGATGGGAATCAAAGAAAGTGTCCCAGAGGAAGAAACATTTGAGGTGAACACTGAAGGATGAGGAGTTAACTAGACATAGAGGGGAAAGGGTTTGTATGCAGAAGGAATGGCTTCTGTAGAAGCCTGGAAGGATGGAAGCATTGTCATCGCTGAAAAAGAGAGAAGGTCAGAGGTATCAGAGCCCAGATAAGGCCAGAAGGCATGAGGCTAGATGATGCTACACAAGTGAGCAGGAGGCAGTGTTCCCTCCCAAATATGAGTCTCAGTGTGACCCTCACCTGCTAAGAACTGTTCAGTGACTGCCCACTGCCCTCACAATGAACTCCAAACCTCTCACCTCGTTCTGGCTCCAACCACCTCTCCACCTCGCCCCATGCCAGCTTTTCTCACTGAAGACACTGAACCCAGATTAAACATCCAGTTTCCAGAATCGGAAACACTGTGCTGTAAGCTCCATAGGAGCAGAAACAACGTGTGTTTTGTTTCCTGCTGTGTCCCCAGTGCCCAGGGTCCTGGCACCATGCCAGGCATAGAGATGAACTTGAGAAATACTGTAAATGTACCAATGAGTGATCCTTTGACCCCACCCTTGGCATAGTGCCTCACACAATACACTGAAGGTTTAAACGTTAGACAAGAGCAGGGATGAAAGAGGAAGGAGGGGAGGGAGAGGAGGGAAGGAGGGGAGAAGAAGAAAGGAAGAAGGAAAGGACGGAATGAGGGCAGGATAGAGGGAGGAGGGGAAAGGAGGGCAGGAAGGAGGAAGGAAGGAGAGGGAAGGAGGCAAGAAGGAATAGGGGGAGCATGGAGGGAAGGAGGAAGGAAGCGAAACATCTTATGTGAGTATTGGGAAAAGGTCATGCCATAACTAAGCTTTTCAAAGCTCTAATGCTCATCCGAAAAGACAGTGAATCTAAATATTTCAGAACAAATGATTGTTAAAAAAAAAAAAAAAAAAAAAAGGATTCAGACTCACTCACCAACCTGGCAACACAGGGTCCGGCAGGGAGAAGGAGGCACGACTGTAAGCAAGATGGGTGGGGCCCATTTGGAAGCTTCCAGCCAAAAAGCATTTTTGTGGCCTCGTAATTTCTGAAAGCTCTTGGCGAGGATAACTGACTCCAGGCTCAGTCTCCTGCAAAGATCTCGTCTCCTCAGTTCGCCATCATGTAACCTAACCCAGGCCAGGCTGTCGGCTGGGCCTCAGTTTCCCCACCTGTAAAATGAAATCCTTGGGTTAGATCATCTCTAACCCAAACCTAACACTGTGAGTCTCTCTTAGGTTCTCTTCCTGGAATCCCTTCCTATCCATTCACCTCAGCTCTGAAAATATTAACAATCATAATTACTATAATAATAGTAATTATTCTTGTACTAGTTACCATTTACTGAAGCACTTTGTTTTTCATCTTTGCAACTGTCACATAAGGTTGATCTATGATCTTCGTTTTACACAGGAGGAAACTGAAATTCAGAGAGGTTATGGGCCTTGCCCAAAGTAACACAGCCAGGCAGGGGAAAAGCAGGAATCTGATCTCAGACATGTTTAAACCCAAAGCCCATCCACCCCTTCCTTTATCCACAAATCTAACAGGTCCCAGCAGGACTGATGTTTACTGAACACAGACACAGATTTCCTAGTTAGCCTGTGAGGCAAGGGGGGAAACAGAAAAAGGAATATTTGTGGTAGCAACATTTTATTGTTTGCCTAGCCTCTCTTTTTCCTTTCTTTCAGGGGCGAGGGGTAAAATTGTCTTTCATATATATACAGATTATGGAGTTTTAGGGGGTATTACCTCTACCATCCTTCTAGTTCTAATGGAACCACCAAGCACACAATCCTCCCAATGGCAGCAGTCACGTGGGACCTATGTCACATGACCCATCCTGCACTATTATAGTACAGTATTAACAATCACCCAGTCACAGTGATTGGTGATTGGTTCAAGTACTGAACATGTGACTCAAAACAGCCAATAACAGCCCTCCCCTGCTCCTAAGTTCTGAAGGAAAGGCATTCTCTTTTCTCTACAGTTGTTATGCTGACGTGATAGAAGCTTCAAGTTTCCTGTGACCTTGCCCCTGTGGCCACCCCACCCACCAATGCCATGAAAGAGAAGCCCCCCGTCAGAAAGAAGAATGTGGCCAACAGAGAAGGTGAAATGAGAGTCAAGGAGAAAGGAGCCCTCACCCCACAGATGGGCTGCTGAATCCAACTCCACACTTGTCCTTCCCAGTTACTGAGCCAGTAAGGGTCTGAGATGTGATTCAGCCACTTGCAGTCAGTAGACTCCTAAGAGAATTTGTGACCAGCATTGCATAGTTGTGGCCATATCCCATCACATACACGAGCACGATATGTCTGCTACCTAGAATTGTGCAAAAAGACCTGGTAAAGGGCACTGGGGAGAAAAAAGAGGCAAGGAAGAAATATAGACAGAAAAGAAACCCCAAATCGTCATTTCCTTCCCATCCAGTCTTGGCTCAAACTCTGACCCATGCTCATGCATTCATATCATCTGGCTTCAGTTTCCCCAGAAAATCATGTCTTCTCTTTATCAAACAGCTTTTTTTCTATGTTATCTCATTTATTCCTCACTAAAACCTGCAAAATAGAAAAGTTATATCCACATAACAATTAAATTACCACATAATTAAGTGGCAGAGCCTGGAGTTTTGAACCAAGATCGTGTAACTTTAAAATGCATCCCTTTAAAAACAAAAAACAACAAAACTACCTTCAACAGTCTCCCCCATCAATGACACATTGGTTTGGATGCCAGCACTTTCAATGGCATTCTCCCTCTTCTCTTTCTGCTCTGATACGTCAAGGGTTGCCCGTGCCTGAAGGTCTGAAATTAACCAGGCACATCCTGATACAAGAGGATGTTTCTTTACAGCAGCACAAGAGCTTACAGGTAGTTTGATCCTAAGAGGAAATGTCCCCAGGGAAGTGGTTGGCAGCAAGTAGTAGGCTCCCTCCACTTCCAGAAATCAGTGCCTGTGTGTGTGTGGAAGGCACTTAGGACAGCCCACTTGTTAACACAAAGGTGAAGATGAACATGAGGGTGTCTAGTGGGTATGGAATAAAGCCGGCAGAGGCCTTTGAAAGCAGACAAGGTGAGGAAACTGACATATAATGTTGTCACTTACACTGCTTTGAACCCCCAAGCCAAAAGAACGTTTAAATCTGTACTCAGTGTTATTTTTCATCCTAGGGAAGAAAGAGAGGGTCTCATGACCCATAGCAATCTGTACCTAGACTCTATTCAACCAGAATTTATTGAGCACCTACTATATGCCAGCTACTGTTCTAGTTACTGAGGACACAGGAGTGAACAAGACAGCTTTCCTCAAACCCTTCTTCTGAGTCACAGACCCAATTGTGGCATACTCGCTGCCTAAAACCATCAATGCTCCCACTGCCCACAGATTCAAGTTCAAAGCCCTCAATATGTGTACAAAGCATTTCATTGTCCAGCCTCTTCAGTTTCATCTCTTTTACATGCTCACCATCCCCAATCCTTCTGATTCAGGCTGTGGAGATACTAAAATATTTTCAGTGCCCCCTGACTCCCAGGTTTTCAGACTTTTCTCCCTTGGAGCACTATGCTAACACCACCAGTGTCCTCTTGCCCACTCCCTGGTTGTTTCACTCTTACTTACCCCTCAGTATAGATGTCACCTCTTCAGGAAGTTTTCTTGATCCCTTTTCCACACCAGTGTTAAGCATCTTTATTTTTAATTTAACTTAACATACATTATTGGTTTTATACATAAAACAAATAAAAAGGCAAAACTCCAGTGCTTTGTCACAACTTAAAAATTTTTACAACTATTACATTTTTCTAAAGTAGAACTTACATTTTACTGGTAGTAGAATGCATTCATTAAAAACTCCAAACTCCATATATATCAAAATGCAAAGCCCTCAGCTGTCTTTCTGTTATTTTTTATCAACTATTATCACTATTAAATTTTATCATAAAAAAATCTTCCCTTAAGTTTGTTGCACTTTCTATATCAGTAGAATAATTTTATATCGTATACTATTCAAGAAATGAATAAATACTAACATCAGTCATCAGATTACTAGACCTTAATGTCAAAAATGAGATTGTGTTCTCTGGTATGACTCTTTTCTTCTGTAAACTTTTTTTAACTTTTTATTTTATATTGGAGTATAGCTGATTAGGGCTTCCCTGGTGGCTCAGTGGTAAAGAATCTGCCTGCATTGCAGGAGACATAGAAGATGCGGGTTTAATTCCTGGGTCAGAAAGTTCCCCTGGAGAAAGTCATAGCAACCCACTTCAGTATTCTTGCCTGGAGAATCCCATGGACACGGGAGCCTGGTCGGCTACAATCCATAGGGTTGCAAAGAGTCGGACACGACAGAAACTACTTAGAACTCACGCACACACAGCCAGTTAACAATGTAGTGACAGCTCCAGGTGGACAGCAAAGGGACTCAGCCATCCATATATATATAGCCATTCTCCCCCAAACTTCTTCCCATCCCGGAGTGTTAAGCATCTTTAAATGATGTGTTGTTTTGTTAGCCTCACATCTCTCTCTCCCAACTCTAGTAACAGAAAATCCTTCCTCCTATGGAGAACGCTTTCAAAGGCATTCAGTGAGCTATCCCATGCTCTTATCTTAGCCACAGATGACTTGAGTCAGGAATATCGCCAAGCTATCACTGAGACCCCGCGAAATGCTAAATGCCACAAGAGAAGGACAGACCTATATATGTATAATTACGGCTGTTTTGCTTTCCAGGCGGCGCTAGTGATAAAGAACCCACCTGTCAATGCAGGAGGGTAAGAGACACAGGTTCCATCCCTGGGTTTGGAAGCTCCCCTGGAGGAGGGCATGGCAACCCACTCCAGTATTCTTGCTTAGAGAATCCCATGGACAGAGGAGCCCGGTGGGCTGCTGTCCATGGCGTCACAAAGAATGAGCCATGACTGAAGCGACTTAGCACACACAAGAGAAAGCTTTACGACATTGTAAAGCAATTTTCCTCCAATTAAAAAGCAAATTAAAGAAAAAGGACAGACCTGTTTGCTTCGCTGTCCTGACCTCAGCACCTAACACAGGTAGAGAATCCACAGGTGGGTTATCAATAAATACATTTGAATAGACAAAGGAAGAAAACTTAAATTGCTTTTACATTTGATCAAGCTAAAAACAGCTGAGGTTTTCTACCACCAAAACTTCATATTTTAGGTCACAGAGAATCAAATTTCAGTTTAAAGGACCTGGGTGCAAATCCTAGCTTTGCCACCTAAGAACTCAGTGGCATTGGGCAAGTGGTTTACCCTCTTCAAGGTTCAGTTTTCTCTCTTATAAAATGGGATTTAAAATGAACTTTCTGGGACTTCCCTAGAGGTCCAGTGGCTAAGACTCCGTGCCCCAATGCAAGGGACTTCCCTAGAGGTCCAGTGGCTAAGACTCCGTGCCCCAATGCAAGGGACCTGGGTTCAATCCCTGGCCAGGGAACTAGATCCCACATACCACAAATAAAGATCCTGTGTGCCACAAGGAAGATCAAAGATCTCTCACGCTGCAACTAACACCTTATACACCCAAATAAGTAAATAAAAATATTTTAAAATAAAAATTTTTTTAAATAAAATGAGCCTGCTTCATTGGGATATGATGAGGGATAAGCAAGGCTGTATTTGCAAAATTCTTAGGGCAGGCATTGGTTACTCGGTGGGAATCAGTAAACATTAGTGGTCTCTGAGACTGTATTTAAACTAAGGACTCTACGCTGCATTTAAACTAAGCTCGAAGAATTAAAACTCCCTGTTCAGAAGAGTTGCAATTGGACATCTGTTAACATCAGAAAGATCCATCCACTGTTCCCTGACCAAGCAGATCTGCATTGGGAACTAAACAGTCAACAAAAGGCGCATTTTGCAGCCTCAACTAGTCAGGAGTTTCCCATGATGCCTTAAGGAGCATCAGTTTGCCACATCCTCTACCCTTTTGTGCAGCTCGGCATCAACCTGGATTGAAATGGCTACAATAAAAGAGAAATACCTGCTAATTATTTCCATTTTGTGGGCTTCAGCATGCTTATCTTTGCCATACTTTTCTCACGGGGTTTGATTTAGTGACATGTTTTAATCACCTAGAAACTCTGAAACGTTGGTGGTGTTTCCTTGGGTAAGCGTGGATGTTCCTGAAAGGGATGGCTAAAAATAAGGCTATTTTTAGGAGAGAAAACTGGCTTGTTTCCTCTCTGTCAAATCCAATTAGGTTCTTTCACCTACCAAAACATAGCACTGAATGTACCAGAACACGGTTGCTTGGTGCCCAACTGTGGTCTGAAGCTCTCTTGGTATTACTACCTTGTGGGTAAAAGCATGAACTCTAGAAGCAGAAAGACAAGTGGAGTGACCTTGGGGAAGTTAGATGAATTCAGAGTTAGTTTTCAAATAGGCGAAATGGAAAGCCATAGCTTCTGCTGCCATTCTCCCAAAAGCAGACCCTACATCATATACTTCTGTGTGGGTAACTTGTTCAGAACACGACCTCAAAAAGTAGAAGTGAACCAATGAGGAAGAGAAAAGGATATTTTTAAAAGTGCATTATCAAGGTCTGTGATATAGTCAACAGAGTCTTGATTTTGCACAGAGCATTTGTTCAACAGTCCGTGGTTAGGTCCCTGCACGTCTAGACAGAACTTGGGTGCCACCTAGCAGGCTCTTAGAGTACCAGAGAAGGTCCTGGGGCAGAAATGCAGAAATCCAGGGAACAGGTCCTTCAGACTGTCAACTGAGGTGTGTCTGAGTTCCCAGGGAACTGTTCACCACTGCTGAGGCTGAAATCAGAATTGATTGGGGGAGATTCGGAATGGGGGAGCCACAGCACCTGGGACCTCTACCTAGAACTCTTCGACAAAAAAATAAAATAGATGAGCATGGATCCTGGCAGATAATAAGCAACTCAGTGCACTCAGTAAATAAGAGCTGCAAGTAGGTTTGTTGAGTAACTCGGTAACTCCACAAGTACTACATGGTCAACTCAAAGTAACAGTTGAGTTTCCTCTCGTGTGCCAACTCTGATCAAGTGGGAGTGGCCGCCTTGAGCCCTGTTGAGGCAAGGCTTCTGAGATACCATCTGAGCTCAGTGGGAAGGAGTGTGATGATGGATTATTGATATCTGCCACAAAAATGGGGTATGTATGCTGCTAGTCTTGTCTGGCCAATACGTAAGGTATATTGCCTCGGTCTCCAAGCCTTCCATCTCACACTTAGAGGTTAAGTGTCCAACCCATGTAAAATAAGGACAATCTGTGCTTGACCTTCTTGACTCACAGGAAGACTTTGAAGTGGTAAATTTGAAAATGCTGTGGAAACACATAGGATACACATAAATATAAGAACTTCCCAGCCAGCTTCCTCCTCCCCATTTCATGGGGAGGAACCCTTGGGAATAAGGAGGTTCTCTGAGAAGATAAACCTGGTTCTCTTTTTGCTACTTAAACATACTACATGAGACTGAATGATGGTTAGGGGACACTTGTTTGCACCCCAGAGTTCACAGCAGCACTAGTCACAACAGCCAAGATGTGGAAGCAACCTAAATGCCCATCAACAGATGAATGGATAAAGAAGATTTATATTTTATTATCCAATCAGAGAACAGAATGAAGCAATACTATTTACAGCAGCACGGGTGGACCCAGAGTGTCATAATTAAGTGAAGAAGGTCAGACTGAGAAAGACAAACAGCACATGACAACACATATATGTGGACTCTTAAAAATGCCACAAATGAACTTATTTACAAAACAGTAATAAACTCACAGGCATAGGAAGCAAGCTTATGATTACCAAAGGGGAAAGATGGGGAGGAACAAATTAGAACGTTGGGGGCATGCCACTATATACATAAAATAGATAACCAACAATGACCTACTGTTTAACACAGGGAACTATACTCAGTATCTTTTAATAACCTATAATGGAAAAGAATCAGAAAAAGAATATATATGTGTGTGTGTGTATATTTATGTACATACATACACACACACATCTTAAGCTAATAAGACATTGTAAATCAACTATATTTAAGTAAAAAAAAATTTTTTTAAATTATATGACTTGTCCCATACCTCAAAGAAGGGCTAAGCCCCACAGCTATTTCTCAGAACTTTCTGTGCTGCTCTAGCTGTAAGTAGGTGCTAATGCTTGCTACCTAATTACCCTTCTGTCCATCCAATCATCTTTCCCCCAGAGTTCCTATTCACCATCTCCCAGTGCAGAGTGAAAGTAAGGCAGCTCCGTCTCTGGAATTTAGACTCATGAATTCTTCCATTTCCTCCCTGACCCTCTAAAATTCCCACCTCTTTCCCCATTCTGGGTCTTGAGGCGCTGTGGAGGGCTCTGTCAGGGACTCCCCAGGGAGCAGTAGTCCCCTGCATTCAGGAGCCCCACCCAAGCAGACCAGAACTCTTCCTGCCAGGAGATTACCTGGAGAGACCCAGGCCTTCACCTTTGCTCTGAGTTCACAGTCAGCAGAAAGCACCTGCAATTCCTCAGCTTCTCTTACACGCATATTCCTTCGCGTTGTCTGGGCTCACAGCTCCAGCTGATGGAGGCAAATCAGGGACTTGGTAAGTGAGGAGACACTGGTGGAAACCCCCAGTGCCAGGGGTAGCAGAGGGGAGGGCTGACTGCACTTATTCCAGCAGCCCTCATGCTGTTCAAAAAAAAGAGGTATGTCTTCATTCTCCCCCACAATATATCTGATGGATGTTCAAATCCCAATATAGGGAAAATAAAAATGTTTCTTTGATCTCAGTTCCCACAAGCATCTATAGTTACCAGTTTGATGTGTCTTTACAGACTTTAAAGACTTTTTCTTAGATAAAAAGACTATACTACATATATCATCTTATAATTTATGTTTTTTCACCTAAATGAAAGACATTAGGATTGTTTCCCATTTTTTAACCAGTAATCTGTCCAAAAATGTAATTGATACTGAAAATAACCAGAAGAATGTTCATTTTGAATAATGGTAATACACACTGTAGTCAAGGTTTCCTTTTTTCCCTGCATTTTTTTTCTCAATATAAAAACCATTTTATTGTCTCACAAAAAATAAAATTAAGAATATTTAAAAAGATAGTTTCCAATTTTTCAATATTATAAACAACATACCAATGGATGTCTTCATTCATACATCTTGCACACTATTGCTGTTTTTTTTTTTAAGTCATTTCCTGGAAATGTGATTTCTTGTCAAAGGGACTCATGTGTTTAACGCTCTTGATTCACATTTTCTCAGTCCTCTAAGTCTATTTCTCAATTTGTCAACCCACCAGCAGGATGTGAGAATGCCAACTTTTCTACATCCTTGGCTTATGAATAAAAATACAGCATCAGGATTACTTTTAACTTTTTATTTTTAAATAACCTCAGCCTTACAGAAAAGTTGTAAAATTGGCAGAGAGTTCCCATATGCCCTTCACCCAACTTTAAATGTTAACATCTTATATAACCAAAGCACAATGAGCCAAGCCAGGAAGTAATACTGTTGCAATGCTATCAACTAATGCACAAACTTTCTTTAGATTTTTACCAGTTTTTCACCAATGTCTTTTCTCTGTTCCAGAATCCAATCTGGGAATTGCACATTACATTTAGTTGTCATATCTCTTCAATCCTGTCCAATACATACTAGCTCCACTGTCTTTCTTTGCTTTTCATCACACTTTTAAAGCAGTCTGGCCACTTACTGGGTAGAAAGACCCTGGATTTAGATTTGTTGATTTCTCCCGTGATCACATGGAGGTTGTGCATTAGAGGTAAGAAGACTACAGAGGCAATAGTGCATCCTTCTCAGGACACTGTGTCAAGTGGTTTAAGATGCTATGATGTCTAATTTACTGGTAATATGAACCTGGTTCATTTGGTTAATATGGGTGCCTGCCAGCTTTCTCCACTGTAAAGTTACTATTTATCCCTTTGTGATTAATAATGTCTTGGAGGAGATAATGTCATTGAGATTAGGCAACTATCCTCCTCAAACTTTGGCCCACTTGTCTTAGTGCCCATCTGTGTGTCTTGTGAGATGCAGCATCTTTTAAAATAAAACTTAAAAGTAGACAAAGCATTCCTGATTAAATAAGCAGTAGCTAGTGAGATTGGTAAATTAACTTGGAATCTATACCAGAGTAGTGGGTGTAAGCATGTGTACCCACCCTAGAGGATGTTTTCTTTATGATGAGCACTGCAGCATGACCTACCACAGTAGGTGGACCAGTCATCTGCCAGTCCCATGCATGTGGGGCTTCCCTGATGGCTCAGTGGTAAAGAATCTGCTTGCCAATGCAGCAGACAAGGGTTCGATTCCTGGGTCAGGAATATCCTCTAGATCAGGAAATGGGAACCCACTCCAGTATTCTTGCCTGCGAAATCCCACAGACAGAGAAGCCCAGAAGGCTACACAAAGAGTCAGACATGACTGAGCAGCTAAACAACCCATGCACGTGGAAAATGGCTTGGAAGACAAAGCATTCCACCATCTCTCTCTCTCACACTCACTCTCTTTTGCTCTCTCTTTCCCTAACTTTCTTCCATTTGTTAGCAGGGTCACCCTAGGCAAATTACCTTCACCCTCTCAATGCCTCAGTCTCACTCTCTGTAAAATGAGAATGATAGTGGTTCTTACCTCATAGGCCTGTTGGTAGGACTCAGTGAGCTAATGATTGTACCATCTGGCACAGAATTAGTACTGAATGCACAATAGTGCCCATCATTATTGTGTAGCTCATCTGCTTGTTCTTGGCTGCTTTTAAGGAATTTCTCCTCTGCCTTCAGAGTGTCTCTGTCATGTTAGCGACCATCCAGCAAAACCCTCTTGTATCACAGAAGCAGAAACTGCTACTCCAAGGTGAGTGATCGTGGGGAGATCATTAAAGGTATAGGATTCCTGATTCACATGCCATTACCTTTTCCAGTGGTGAATACCAAATAGCAACACAATTCAAACAAGACACTTCACAGAGCCCCACCTTCCATCTGCCTTAGTTAGGACTGTTTTTGTGGGATTGACAGAGGCCCAAGTCAACAAGCTTACGCAAAAAGGGGGAAGCCTCAGTTAACTGAAACAATCTATAGGCGTGCAAGCTTCAGGCATGGTTAGATCCAGAGGCTAAAGTGAAATAATTAGAGCTTGAGATCTTTCTTTTATATAGGATCTCTAATCTTACTTCCTCCCAGACCCAACTTAAGTAGATAGCGAGAACTTCTTTGCCAACAGTCCAATAAGCCCTGGAATGGAATCTGGGTAACCTGGCATGATAAGTTATGACCAGGCCTACCTGCTGACAAATCCCAAATGAAAATCTAGGTCTACAGCAAAGATGCAGATAAGAGGACATTGCCCCACAGCTGAGTTCAAGGCCTAGAACCTCAGAGCTTGACCATGCGGTTTCTGAGTAAGAGAAACTGCCTCACATATAATCAATATTGTGCCTAGGTGCTGACATGATGGAATATAAAAGACACAATTCAAACAAGATACTTCAAAAAGACCATGACTCTCTATTCTTCCCACCTTTGACATAGCAGACATCCCACTGTATTGAGACAACCAAAGGTCACAGAGACCTCAATGAGATAATGACTCACATTCACTACCTACAGGCCTCTAGCCTTTATATCCTTCATATTGCTTATCAACTGCTTTAGTAGTAAAACATAAAAAGTAAAAGCCACCAAGTCCAAAGGACTTACTGTTGCCCATCTTCAAAACTGGACTAAACCTTGTGATCCAGTCTAACACACCTGGGTCATTTGCTGTCTTCTGAACCAGCTACTGAGGCCAGAGGGATGGAGTGCTCTGTTTGGTTAAATTTCTGCTTTTGAGCCAATCACTGAAGCCAAAGGGATGGAGTGCTCTGATTGATCATGTTTCTGCTCTTGAACCAAACACTGAGACCAGAGGGATGAAATGCTCTGCTAATCTTCTGGATTAGGGAGATGGTGTCCATCCTGCTTGAACCACTAGAACTAAGAGTGGGGTTTTCCCAAAGAAAGCAAGGATGATGGATGCTGGAACAACAAAAAAAATGACAGATTACAGCATCCCATTTGTGCTAAAAGAACCAATTGGGGGAGCTCATTCCTGTCTCCAATTCCACACTCAAGGAGGTTTTCTCTCTCAAAAGATCCTAATTATCATCCCCATTACATCCATCACCATTTGCAGTACTTATGTTATAGGGACATTCAGCTGGGTTGCTCAGAAACACATCTGTCAGACAGATCCTCTGGCACTCAGGAGATCTGGACTGAGGCCAACTGTGCTGATGCAGACCAAACTAATTCTGATCAGTTTTTTATGATCTATAGTGCCATGTGTCCAGATCTGAGCTCAGAGTGGAAAAGGGTGATTATTGATTAGTGATGTCTGTCCTGGGCATGAGCAAGAAGGATAGGAGCATGTTTGCAATACGTATCTTATCCTAAAATATCTCAATGACACTTTCCTGCTTGCATACGCTAAAATCCAGGTCAAGGCAATAAACTTTGGAGCACACATTGCGCATCCCTCAGAAGGAACATACGAAATAAAGCTTTGAATACAAGCTTTGTCCTATCGGGGAGATTACTTCTAACTGGGGAGACTGGGCATTTAGGAAAGCATTTGGACGTCATAGACTTTCAGCCTCAGATATTCCCAGTGACTCCTGCCTACTTCTCCCAAGTCTTCAGCTGCAAAGAACATCTACAGCCCTAATTGAAAAGCTACTTCTGCTCTGGCCTATGGACTCAGGATCCCTTAATAGAGTGGTCCCCAACCTTTTTGGTACCAGGGACCAATTTCATGGAAGACAATTTTTCCACATACTGGGGGCGGGGGGTGGGGTTGGTATGGGATGTTTCAAGCGCGTTACATTTATTGTGCACTTTGTTTCTCTTATTATTACACCAGCTTTCCCTCACATCATCAGGTAGTAAATCCCAGAAGTTGGGGACCCCACTTTACAAGGCACGCTGTGTGTGTGCTAAATCACTTCAGTCGTGTCTGGCTCTTTGCAAACCTATGGACCGTAGCCTGCCAGGCACTAAGCCTTACAAAGCCCCAAATAGAGACTCCCTTCTTGATGTAATCAGAAGACAGAAGAGCACTCACAAAGAGAGGACGTTGTGCATCCAGAACACAGTCTGCTTTGTGAATAAACCTTTAGGATGGGCACATTGAGTGCCTCCATCGTTCATGCCAATGTCCAGAACAGAAGCTACTCATGGAGAAAGCCTCCTGAATGGTACCAGCACATGCACACCAGTGGGGAAGAGTTTGTTGGGCAGCACTGAAGACCCCACAAGGCACAGGATTCACCTGGGGATCTTGTTCAACTGCTGAGCCTCATTCAAGAGATAGGGGGCAGGGCCAGAGATGCTGCAGTTCTAAGATGTTTCCAGTGGTCTTGGCTCCAGGGGTTCCCAGAGGATGCCAATGGTCTTGGCTCACTTTGGGGAGCCAGGGGCTAGGTAATGGACAGACTAGATGCTGTGGGAAGACAGAGAAGAGGGCTAAGGAGAGGGGAAGCTGCGCCGTGTAGAACAAAAGTAGGAAAGGAAATGAGTGATATTTTCAATATCTGCATGAAAGCATCAGCCTAAAGCCTGATACATGGTTAAAAATTAAATTAAAAGTTCCCCCCCCAAAAAAAAAAAGTTCCCATCTTCTTTCTCCCTTGAATCCCTCTACTTTAGAAGTAAGGTAGAACTGTAGTTTCCAAAAATGGCAACCCACTCCAGTATTCTTGCCGGGACAGTCCCATGGACAGAAGAGCCTGGCAGGCTACAGGCCACAGGGGTGCAAAGAATCAAACACGACTGAGCGACTGACACTTTCACTTTTCATTTCCCACCCAACCCAAGCCACATACACAGACACTTTCAAATAGGGAAACCGAGGGTTGGAAAGATAAGTAACTGGTCACAAGTTACCCTCTAGGTAAAGATTCGAGCCAGAAACCCAGACACCAGCCCCGGCCTGCCTATACGTACTCCTCCATGTTGCGACATGGAACCCAGAGAGGGACCTTGAGAAGACTTGGGGGTGTGTGCAGAACCAACTTAAGGGCCCTCGTCCAAAGACCTCCAGTTTCTCAAATAATGAGGCCAGTTGGAAGCTGTTAACACAGATGGGAACCAGCCAGCAACAGGTGAAAGGCCGCCCGACCTAGCAGCAGTTTTAAGCCGTAGCACACTGCCTGCTTCCTCGCGCCAATTTCCAGGGGCCCAATCCCCAGATGCACCTGCCAGCAAACAAGCAGCCACAGGGGAGACCTGGGCCTGCCCCACTCTGCTCCGGCTTCCATGTCCTCCCATTTCCTGGAGCCTCTTGGGAGCATAGTTTCTCCAGGTTAATATATGGTGCTAATGAGGGGGAGCTGGCGGGGAAAGGCAAGGTCTATTTGATCCGGGGCTTGGAATGAAGCCAGGGTCCCTCTGACCGTAGAGTCGCTCTCCTTCCAGGTTAGTGGGAGATTAAGATGTATAGTCTGCAAATGGACTAACCTTTTCCAGGCCTCTTTAATGAGGCTTCCCATAATAGGGCCATTCCTCTTTCTTGCGTATGTGTACACTTTCACACACATATACACATACACATTCCCTAACATAACCCATATGGAAATAAAAAATCTCTCCCTGGCTCTATTTTTTAAGTGGATGCTATAATGGGCAACACTTTTTTTTTCTTCAAATGAAAACCCATGGTTCAACAACACGCCTTCCCAGTGACTCAAGAAGGTAGTTTCAGCCAACTGGCTAGGCGCCTCTTAGAGCTCAGCTTTATGGATAGTGAGCAATCAACCAGACCAACAGTTCCAGTACTTTGGCCACCTGATGTGAAAGAGCTGACTCATTGGAAAAGACCCTGAAGCTGGGAAAGAGTGAAGGCAGGAGGAGAAGGGGGTGACAGAGGATGAGATGGTTGGATGGCATCACTGACGCAATGGACATGAGTTTGAGCAAACTCTGGGAGAAACAGTGGAGGACAGGGAAGCCTGGACTGTTGCAGTCCATGGGGTTGCAAAGAGTCGGACAACACTGAGCAACCAAACAACAATGAAAGTTCCTCTAGGGGTTAGGGGGAACCCAGCACAGAGTATGGTAAAATTCCTAAGAAACATACTCAGTCCTGGGACTCTCTCTGG
This sequence comes from Antilocapra americana, assembly GCA_007570785.1. Taxonomy (NCBI): domain Eukaryota; kingdom Metazoa; phylum Chordata; class Mammalia; order Artiodactyla; family Antilocapridae; genus Antilocapra; species Antilocapra americana. Next base: position 2,431,711 of record ML663006.1, read on the forward strand.
GTGACGCAGCATGAGCAGCTTCTAACCCTAGGTCCCTACAGAAAAGGAACGTTATTATGTTCTATATCGTTCATTGAGGTTCCCTTGTGGCTCAGGTGGTAAAGAATCCGCCTGCAATGTAGGAGACCTGGGTTCAATCCCTGGGTGGGGAAGATCCCCCAGGGAAGGAATAGCAACCCATTTCAGTATTCTTGCCTGAAGAATCCCATAGACAGAGGAGCCTGGCAGGCCAGAGTCCACAGGGTTGCAAAGAGTCGGACACGACAAAGCAACTAACACACATCATTCATACCATCAGCTACCACAAAGGAGGAAATTCTAGCCTCTGACATTGCCAGGCACCTTTCAACTTTAAGACATACAGTGGTAGGGCAGGGATAAAGAAGCAGGATTCTGAAGCTGCCTCTCAAACCCTTGATTTTTTAAAATAACTTTATTTATTTTATGTGTTTATTCACTGTTGGTGGTGCTGTGTCTTCACTGCTGGGTCGGCTTCTCTCTAGTTGTGGCAGGCAGGGGGCCACTCTCTAGCTGTGGTCTGTGGGCTTCCCATTGTGGTGGCTTCTCTTATTGCAGAGCGTGGGCATGGGTCCTAGTGTGTACAAGCTGAACAGTTGCAGCTCCTGGACTCGAGAGCACAGGCTCAATAGTTGTAGTGCCCAGGCTTAGCTGATGTGCATGGCACGTGGAATCTTCCCAGACCAGGGATCCGAACCTGGGTCTCCTGCCTTGGCAGGCAGATTCTTTGCCACTGAGCCACCAGGAAAGCCCAACCCTTGACTTTTTAACCACCATCACTATTATCCACGGAGCTTCCCTGGTGGCTCAGCGGTAAAGAATCCACCTGCCAATGCAGGAGACACGGGTTCAATCCCTGGGCCAGAAAGATCCCCTGGAGAAGGAAATGGAAGCCCACTCCAGTATTCTTGCCTGGAAAATGCCAGGGACAGAGGAGCCTGGCAGGCGACAGTCCATGGGGTTGCAAAAGAGTCAGACTTAACTTAGTGACTAAATAACACCAGCTATGATCCACATCAGGGCTGCGGGCAGGAACTCTCTGGAGAGTTTCAACTCCATCTCAGATCAGAGGATCTTTTAACCTTAAGCTTCCCAGAGAGCAGGGGCATTCTAGGCCTGTCTCAGACACATGAGCTTCTGAACTCAGACGTCAAGCAGTGAGCAGTCGCTCAAAGTTGAATTGTCTGACCGCAAAGTAATAAAATTAGATATTACTTTATTTTTTAAAACTCTGGCCACTTAGAAATTTAAAGGCACGTCCCAAACAGCTTGAAACAAAGAGGAAATCAAACCCAACAATTACAGCAAGGGAAATAACAATAATAAGAATACTGTGTATTTTAAAAATCACACGGGAAATGCCCAAGGCTGTAATCAGAAGTGCAAGTCATAGTATTAAATGCTATTGTTATTGTATTTTAAAGGATACAAATAAATGAGCTGAGCATCAACTCAGGAAGTTAGAAAAGACCAAAGAACAATAGGGGAAAAGTACAAATAAATATTAACAAAGAGAAAAGAAGAAATACGTGAGTTTATATTTTTTTTAATCCAGAGTAAAAATACAAAACTCTGAGGGGCTTAATCAAGAAAAATAAATAAGCAAGATACATATAATTAGGAGGAAGAGAGTTGGTGGAATAACCACAGTGATGGCAAAGATTAAAAATAGCAACGCCTCTTAGTCATGTGCAAAAAGGTTTGCTGAAATATTTGCAGCATGTGCAAGGTTCATGTTTTATTTATTAACATAACTATTAATATTCCTATATAAAGCATACTTGAAAATGAATTTTAAAACTTTATGATAAAAAAATGAGCAAAGGGCATGAACAGGCAACTCAGAACAGAATGAATACATATAGGCAATGAACATACCAGAAATGCCCAACCACACTGTCAATCAAAGAAGAAAACATGCAAATGACTGTGATGCCATCTTTCCTGCTATCAAATTGGGAAAGCTTTGTTTCTGAGGTGGTTCTTACTGTAAATGGCTACATCCAATGAAAACAGAGATGAGCTGAACCAGGTGGTCTCCCATCCAGGTAAGAGTAATGTAAATTACTGAAAGACTCCTTGGAAACATTCCTGGTAAGTGTTTGGCAATTTCCTTTAGATGGAAAAGTTTCAAACATAACTCTTCTTTACAAATGCTTACAAAGCAAGACCTGATTCCTACACATTTGGAGTTTCCAAGACACCTAAAGAGTCAAATTTGCAATGCCCAAGGATAAGATCAATGGTAAAGAACTCACCTGCCAATGCAGGAGACCTAAGAGATGCAAGTTCGATGCCTGGGTCAGGAAGATAGAAGGAAATGGCAACCCACTCCAGTATTCTTGTCTGGAGAATCCCATGGACAGAGAAGCCTGATGGGCTATAGGCCCTGGGGTCCAAAAGAGTTGGACTCGACTGAATCAGCTTAGCACAGATACAAACAAAAACGAGATCAAGCCAAGAAGAATGCCTGGCTCCAGGATCCTGTTCTACCATCAGCAACCTAGATGACCTTGACAATTCTTTAGTTTCTCCCAAACTCCACTTTATCACCTAAGTAACGCAGGAGCTAAATTTGACCTCTAAAAGCTTTCCCTCCCTCACTCAATGCTGACATATTGTTTCATTCTCTTCTAAGCACCAGGATCTTCCTGGTGTGTTTAAGATGCGCATTTCTGCACAAGAGGCAAGAGAAAGAATAATGGAATGAAAGTCAAGAAAAATGGACTTAAGTAAATTTCATTTAAAAATTAATATAATATCTATAAGGGAACTATTTTATTATCAAAGTAAATGATTGTTCAGAATCATAAAACAGATTGAATCAATAAAACTTTAGTTCTATATACATTTACAGAAAAAAAGTTTAAAAAAATGAATTTTAAAATATTTCCTATATCAAGTGTTTATATACGATTTGGTTACAAAGTTTAAATCTTTTAAATGTATGGGAGATGCAACTTACAGGCAAACAGAAAGATAAAGTTGTCAAATAGAAAAAAAGAAAAATGGACTAAGCATCAAATACAAGAGACAGTTTCTAACCTTTCTTCTGCTTCACTTCCTGCTTTTCTTAAATGGGCTATAATGCTTTTGTATGTTAAAGTTCTCAATAAATCTTTTCTCAATCAAAAGATAGAATCAATGAATGATATAGAAAGCTTTTTTCTATAAGTTTTTTTCTTATTGATCTCCAAATCACTGGAAGACTATAATATAATTTATATGTTGTCATTTTCCAGTCACTAAGTCGTGTCCACCTCTTTAACCCCATGGACTGCAGCACACCAGTCTTACCTGTCCTTCACCACTTCCTGGAGTTTGCTCCAGCTCATGTCCATTGAGTCAGTGATACTATCTAACCATCTTATCCTCTGCCGACCTCTTCTCCTTTTGCCTTCAATCTTTCCCAGCACCAGAGTCTTTTCCAACAAGCTGGCTCTTCACATCAGGTGGCCAAAGTACCGGAGCAACAGTCCTTCCAATGAATATTCAGAGTTGATTTCCTTTAGGACTGACTGGTTTGATCTCCTTCCAGTCCAAAGGACTCTCAAGAGTCTTCTCCAACACCACATATTAAAAGCATTAATTCTTTGTCACTCAGCCTTCTTTACATACATACTAATAAATTGATGAGGGTCCCTCAAAAAGAAATTGTGAATCAAGGAAGGATACACATGGACTCTATACTTGCTCTATTACTTAGCGGTGGCACAAGCAGAAAAAAAACACCAGTCACCATGGCCAGATAATCCAAAGCACCTAGTCATTCCAGAGGGGAAAAAATCTAGTCAAGCCAGTTGCAGGTGATTCTTCAAAGTTGAGAGTTATGTGGCCAGTGGTATCAGCACGTGGACTCAACCACGTCCATCCATTCCTCCACTGTCATTATCACCCTCGTGGTCAGGATAGGAGGAACCGGCCTGGGTAAAGCCACATTCCATGTGTAGCCACCACACAACTTGACTCTCTGTAAGGATAGAGACTAAAGCCAAATCACAAAGCAGGCCAGCTCAAGTTGGATTCAGCCGTCAGGACAACCCATCACATGCGTATCACCACTCTCCAAGCCTTCACCAACAACAGACATCATCAGCCTTCCCTGCTGTGCCAGATGGGATCTCAGAATCCTACACAACACTGAACCTTCCAGGTCACCACAACTACCTGATAAGAGTCATCCCACAAGAAAAAGTGTATCTGTGATTTCTGGTTCAGCAAATACCTCATGTTCCAATAACGTGTACTATGAGCTGGGTTGTGTCCTCCAAAAATTCATACAGGGTTTTCTAAAGCCCCAGTGTGTCACCCCAGAATGCGACAGCATTTGAGGACAGACTCTTTGCACAAGTGGTTAAGGCAAAATGAGGTCACCTGATGAGTCCTAATCTCATACGACTGAGTCATCTTAAGAAGAAATTAGGACACAGACATACACAGAAGGAAGACTATGTCCTCACACAGGGAGAAGACAGCCATCTATAAGCCAAGGAGAGAGGCCTCAAAAGAAACCAACCCTGTTGTCATCTTGATCTTGGATTTTTGGCCTCCAGCACCATAAGAAATGAGATGGTTTGATGGCATCACCAATTCAATGGACATGAGTTTGAGTAAACTCTGGGAGTTGGTGATGGACAGGGAGGCCTGGCATGCTGCAGTCCGTGGGGTCGCCAAAAGTCAGACACGACTGGGCAACTGAAATGAACTGAACCGTAAGAAAATTAATTTCTGTTGTCTAAGCCACCCAGTGCATGGTATTTCATCATGACAGCCTCAACAAACTAATACAGTGCATGTGCTGATAATTTGTTAGGTGAAAAATTATGTTACAAAAGAGTACATAAAATATCAATTTTATGTAATTAGATGTACATCTATGTGTATGCAAAAGAGAGAATGTACACTCTCAAAGGAAAATGGAATGTTACAGACCAAAGGGTTCACGGTGATTTTTTCTAGATGGTGGTACTTCTGGGGGATTTGAGGGAGCAAAGATGTGATTCCTTGCTCCTGCTAATCAGTGCTGCCTTTTCAGTGGCCATGTATTAATTGTAGCTTCCCTGATGGCTCAGCAGTAAAGAATCCACCTGCAGTGCAGATGTGGGCTCAATCTCTGGGTCAGGAAGATCCCCAGGAGAAGGAAATGACAACCCACTCCATTACTCTTGCCAGGTAAATCCCACGGACAGAGGAGACTGGCAGGCTACAGTCCATGTGGTCACAAAAGAGTCGGACATGACTTAGTGACTAAACAACAACAATGAAATATTTATACCAGTGTACACATATCCAATAGTTATAAAACCTAACCCAGAGGTGATACTGTGTGTCGGGCACTTGCTGTTTTATTTATTTGAATTCATTTAATCCTCATAATCACCCCCCACCAGGTAGGAACATTTTTTTATCTCCATTTTCCAGATGAGGAAACTGAGGTGCAGAGATTAAGTGACTGCCCAATATGACGAAGTTGGTGCATGGCAGAGTCAGCCTCCAAGCCAGGTGATCTGGTTTCACATCTGTGACCTTAATCACAGAGCGCCCCAGCCTCCCCATTACTGGCCAACTCACTGCTTTCCTAAGAGTTTATCTGAACAGTTTTGTTTAGTACAGCATGATTTAATAAAAGCGTACATGAACACACACACACCAGCCAGGAACATTTAGCTGTGCTTCATGATTCAGCCAGTTACCTAAGTCCTTTCCATTTCAGTTGGGTTCAAGCCCCAACACCTGAGAGGGTGTACCCCTCCTGTAAACCTCAGGAGGAAGACCAGAAAAGCTCCATAAGTTCTGGGGTAGAGCAGTGACCCTCATGCTCCTGGACGGAGGGTAGGGTAAGCAGCCTATTCATATTTTATAAGTTTGTTTAATGGAGCCTTATTTTGGGGGGTTATGTATTTTTAAAGACCATACAGCTTAGACTGATGGAGATGCGATGCTGATTCTCCTCTGAAAGCCAGAGAGCTGGAGGAAGCTCAGCTCTTCTGGGCCCAAGGAAGGACAGGGAATGGTCACAAATGGATAAATGCCCATCAGAAGGAAACTGGTTAAATAAATTATGTTCATCCCCATAATGGAATGAATGCAGCTGTTAAAAAGAATGAGCTCAGGCTATAGGTCCTGTCAAGGAAGGGTGTTGATGATATACAGCTAAGGAAAAAAGACAAGCTGCAAACCACTGGGGATAATATGATGCTACCTAGTGATAGGAAATTGTGATGGGTGTGTTGTGCATGTATAATAATCGCTAAGGATGTGGACCCTGGTCGAACCAACTGGAGTTGACATCCCAATTCTATTACGTCCTAGCTGCATGACCCTTGGTTTTCTTAACCTCTCTGAGCACCAGATCCTTCACCTGTAAAATACAGAGAAATGGTACTACCCATCCAATCCATGATGTGGTGTGAGGGTGAAATGAGAGATGGATGGAAGGGATTTACATTGGCTTGGCAAACTAAGCACTCAAAAAGTGCTTCTAAGATGATGATGATGATATTTAAAAGGTCCATAAGGAAACCTAGCAAATTTTTCATAGTGTTCACCTCTGGAAAAGAGTACCGATGAGAGCAAGGCTCTTACTGTTTACATTACACATTGTAATTCTATCATATTTGAATTTCTATCATGTATCTATTTGACTTTCTTCATTAAAATACAATAAAGTGGAGTTTTGTTTATTAATGAATAAAGCTGGTTGCTCTCCTGAAAGAAATCATAGGACTCCTGAAGTTTCCAATAGGCTCATTCCTGGTGAGCTGCTCGTGTTACGGCCACAGTCCTGGGACAGGTCTTCTCTGTGAGGTGGAGAATAAGAGTGAGTCTTCCTGAATTGCTCTGGTGGGAATCAGCAAGGTCGTTTGCAAACTCCCAAGACATATACCTTGGCAGTAAAACCTGCCCTAACTTGATTGCTACAGTCCCCTTATTCCAGTTCAATTCAAGCCCTCTAAACATATAAAGTTGGGCCAAGTGAGCAAACCTGCAAAAGTGCAGGGGCTTTGAGAAGAAATCAAATAGCAGCAATAATTTCTCAAATCCTTTAAAGTGTCAAGCACGATGCAAGATACTTCTGTACCATCTCATGTCATCTCTCATAAGAACCCTTTATGGTAAGTACTGATTGATATCCTGTTTTACAAATGACACAGTAAAGGCTCAGAGAGGTGAAGACACTTGCTCAAGGACACACAGCTGAGAACACCAAAGCCAGAATTTGATTTGATGCCTACCTGGCCACAAAATCTAAGCCTTCCATGGTCCACAATCTGTGTACTCTGTCAGAAGGAAAATGGATGGACTCTTACACGGTCAGTTAAGACCTAGACACCCTCTATATAAATAATACCAAAGATGAGTATAAAATATTTCATATTCACAAACTCTTGAAGTTTTTTCCAGCTCAAATCCATTTTTTCTGGGATACCATTCTGTTTTGTTTTGTGTAATGGTAATAAGCGTTTTGCAAAAAAAGAGTTTGAAGTTCTAGTGATTTTAGAAAGTTCTATTAGTTTTGTTGAACACACTTCCTTATTGCAAGACTTGTCAAATTCTCTGCTGTGCCAAGTACATTTGATTAGCCAAGAAGGCACGACTGTGTAGAGTGCTACCCAGACTTACTGATCACGGAACACTAGAAACCCTTTTTCTCATGAAGCATTTCCCAGGGCAGAATTCACTTTGGAAAATGCTATCCCAAACCAGACATACCTTCTTTTTTTCTTGCTAGCTTTTCCAAACATGTCAAAAACACAGAAAAGTTTTAAAACATTTAAATCTAAGGCCAAAAGAAAAATGATCCACATCTCTCCTCATATCATCCCTGTGCCTTCAAAATTACCCAAGATCCTTAGACATATATCTGAATATAAGAGAACTCCAAATGTAATGTGACCCTACCTATAAGATGAGCCTATGCTTCTCCCAATGGGAAAATAGAAAACTAATTTTTAATTATATTAAAATTTAATTATTAAAAATTTTAATAATTAAAATTTAACTATACCTTTAATTTAATTGTATATATATATATATGGGCTTATATATATACATGTGTGTATATGTATGTGTGTGTGTATGTGCATATATATATATATATATATATGGGCTTCCCAGGTGGCTCAGTGGTAAAGAACCCACCTACCAATGCAGGAGATGCAAGAGATGCGGGTTCAATCCCTGGGTCAGGAAGATCCCCTGAAGCAGGACATGGAAACCCACTCTGGTATTCTTGCCTATAAAATCCCACTGACAGAGGAACCTGGCTGGCCACAATCCATGGGGTCGCAAAGAGTTGGACATGATTGAGAGACTCAGCATGCACACACACACATACACACACAGATAGATAGATACGCTGCTTAGTCGCTTCAGTCGTGTCCAACTCTGTGTGACCCTACGGACTGTAGCCCATCAGGCTCCTTTGTTCATGGAATTCTCTAGGCAAGAATACTGGAGTGGGTTGCCATGCCCTCCTCCAGGAGATCTTCCTGACCCAGGAATCGAACACGGGTCTCCTACATTGGCAGGCAGATTCTTTACCACTGAGCCAACAGGGAGGCCCATATATATACACACACATATATATACACAGACATAAACATATATATATAACTTGACTTTACAACTCTTAAGGATTAGAGTCTAACATTTATACTTATTATATGTAATTAATGAGTTTGACATATATTTTTTAATAACACATAATGTCAAATAATGTTGATGCAGACAATCTACTTTCTTCCACTCTCACATACCATGAAACAAATTCATTCAAACTCTTTGCCTGCATCTTTGTCTTAAGAAAGTCCCTTTTGGGGCTTCCCTGGTGGCCCAGGGGTAAAGAATCCACCAGCCAGTGCAGGAGACACAGGTTCAATCCCTGATCCAGAAAGATCCCACATGCAGCAGAGCAACTAAGCCAGGTGCCACAGCTACTGAGCCCCTGTGCCACAAGTACTGAAGTCCACGCGCCTCGAGCCTGTGCTCTGCCACAAGAGAAGCCGGAGCCCTGAGAATCTGAGAGCCACAACGATAGAGTTGAGCCCTGCTTGTCGCAACTAGAGAAAAGCCTGTGCAGCAACAAAGACCCAGCACAGTAAAAAATAAATACACTATTTTTTTTTAAGTAACCACTCTCTTTTAAAAAAAAATTAAAGAAAGTGCCTTTGTGTACCTTCTCACACAGTGTTCAGCTAAGTCACATTCACTTCAGCCCAAGTCATTTAGAATCGCAGCCACTTTAAACCTGTGCAACGTGCCATCCCCAGAAATGTTACTCCAGACCTCAAGTATCGGTACCGATCGCATGGCGACAGTCAGGACAGTTGTGGTTTCCCCTCAGTGATCCTGTAGGTGTCTCAGCATGACCTCTATGATACCACTGCTTCCAGTGTTGTTTGTAAAGTCAGCGTTGGAAGGCCGGTCAACATGCACATCAAACACTGGCAGTCCTGAGTCATACCTCCTGGAATTGCTGTTACATCTCTTTGGTTCTCACAGGTGAATGCTGGAATCTTCCAAAGACCCAGCTCTGGTTTCCAAGTCATTCTTAAACAGGACTTTGCTAGTCTAAATAAAATCGTTGCAGGAGTGTCCCATCAAGTGACACACTTTGAAAGGACCTAAGTGTCTGCAGCATTGTCTCTCCTACAGCATCGATACGGGAAGAATCTCTCATGTTATAGTTAGGCAGGTGTAGTGGATATAAAGGAAAGTTGTTGTTTTAGTCACTAAGTCGTGTCTGACCCTTTGCATCTCCATGGACTGTCGACCATCCGGCTCCTCTGTCCATGGGATTTCCCAGGCAAGGATACTGGAGTGGGTTGGCATGCCCTCCCTCAGGGGATCTTCCCATCCCAGGGATTGCACCTTCATCTGCTGCATTGACAGGCGGATTCTTTACTGCTGAGCCACCTGGGAAGCCCTATATACAAGAAAGACCTCCCCTCTAAATGGAAGGCTGTGCTCTGTCAGCAATGAGCAGGTTAAGCACAAGCTATACACCCTGGCTTGAGCAGGAGTCAGGCCAGATATGGTATGGACCTCTTTCTGCCCAGGACCAGGAAGAGTGAGGGCAAGAGAGGAAAAATTATTGACCTAGGGAGAGCATTCAATTGCAGCCTCATGAGTAAATGGGCCATTTATCCCCCAGTCTGGAGTTCCTTGAAAAGGTGACCGTCCATCAACCCCTCGTCCAAGCTACCCCTTGATGAGCTGTTCTATCAATGGGCTAATTTAGCTGATTACAGAGGAATTTGAGAGGAACGGGCCGCCGGAGGCTGGGTCTGGGCCAGCAGTGCATTAAGTCCACCAGTGTCTCCATCAGCCCCCACTTGGGACCGAGAGGGGCGTCTTATTCCTGAAAACATGTCCCATCTGATGGGCTTTCTTTAAACTCAGCTACAGCTTATCAGGTGCTAGGTGGAAACCTTGCTGCTACAGGGCATGGATTGTTCCGTCCTCCAAGTCCTTGATGGGGTAGGACAGCCTCTGGGACCAATGCCAGGCTATTCTCGGCTGCTGCTCAGCAGCGTGTCAACGCCCAGCTCCCTAGGATGGGAGTGCAGGGAGAGATGCAGAGGCCCAGGCTGGACTGTCCTTGCTCCTTTACCCCTCTGACTTTTTACAGCACACAAGGTTTAGAAAATGCCTCCACCATCCTCCAGCACAGGGGGAACTAAACGCACATACAGGAGGAATAGGTGTACAACCACGCTGGGAATCTCTCCACTCCTTCTGAAAGGGATCACCTGTAATCGCCTCTAACATTACCTACCATTCCCATCTTTGAATTAAAGTATTGCCCCTTCCAAATATTTCACTTAAAATATGGAGTTGTTAGCCATTTATACTTTAGTATGATTTAGTCCCTAATAGTTTCCCTTAATGGAGCAGTTGGTAAAGAATCCACCTGCAATGCAGGAGACCCCATTTCGATTGCTGGGTTGGGAAGATCCCCTGGAGAAGGGAAAGGCTGCCCACTCCAGTATTCTAACCTGGAGAATTCCATGGACTCTATAGTCCATGGGGTCTCAAAGAGTCGGACACAACTGAATGACTTTCGCTACACTATGATTTAATCTGCCCACTCTTATTTAAGGTTCTGAGAACAGGACATTCAAGGATATGTCCAGAAGATAGAAATCTTAGATAGATGGAAATCTAGTGGGAAATCTAGAAAGGAGAGCTGAGGGATGCTATATGGAAGAATATTAAAGCATTTAATTCTCTGCACAGTTGGGTCACAGCAGGTTTCAATGGAGGGGACAGGGAGGTACCAAAAGAGGAGGACAAAAGGACTCTGGCTCTTTGACTGAGAGGGATCCCAAATTCAGAAAAACATGAACCTTCCCACTCAAACTTCTATTTAAAGAAATAAGAGCACAGGCTCACATAGGCACCTATAAAGTGACTTGAGTATCATTCATTTCTATTAAGGAGGGTCTGAAACATCCCTCTCCCTTTCAATGGACCTTCCTATTAGGACTGTGTTGATACACAAATAATCCCCCTTGTTTATTTCTCCAACTTAAAACCCAAGCCCTTTGGTATTATGCAGAAATCATTCTGTGGCAAGCGACAGAAATCAAATCGAAAAGTTTCAGTGTTAAATAAGATGGTCAGGGTGAGTCTCACTGAGAAGGTGATACCTCAGCAAAGACTTGAAGAAGGTCAGTGAGGGGGTGAGGAGGTGGGGAGAACGGTGTTCCAAATGGGAGAAAGCAGCCAGTGCCTGAGGGGGAATGTGTCTGGTATACATGCCAAGGAACCCAGTGTGGCTGCAGAAGAATAAGCAAAGAGCTGGACAGAGAAGAAACAATGACTCAGACCCCATAGGACCCTGTGACCGTTCTAAGGACATAAGCACATGAAACGACTACCATAGCTTAGCCTGTAGAAGATTCCAAGAAGTGGAAGAGTGGCCACAAAGACATGATCAAGATGCTGGCGCTGATGGCAAAGATGCTGATACTAATGGTGAAGGTGCCGAGGTGGCGGTGATGGCCGTGATGATCATGACGTGATGGGATGTGGCACCCAGCCATCCAGCGACAGCATCCTGGCTTGACGCAGACGTACTCTCACCTTTCTGAGCTGTTCTGAGGATTTCCAAATTAACACAGGCAATTTGCACTTTGAACCCCTGCTGAGAAAATTGCTCTGTCAACACAGGGTGTTTCCTGCCACCACAGTCTTTATCATGTGCCTGACACCATTATCACCGAGAGGTCACCAGGTGGCACCCATTAGCAGGGCTCACGCTTGTTCTGCTCACACCTCTCTGTTCTTCATTTCCTCCTGATATCGGCAGAAATTCCCTGAATCCAACTAACCGCCACCATGGATATCGTGTGTTCCTCACTCATGGCCTTTTGCCCAAACCAAGTGGATCATATCACTGGGTAATAAGTGGTGTGTGGGTCCAAATTATCTGGATGTTATTAACAACCACTGACAAGGCTCCAGGCTATCGGTATTGACATCAACTAACCGAGCGCCTGCCTCACCCTGACTCTTGACTCCTGGAAGCCATTCCAAAGTGTAACTAATCCTTCTCAGACGCCCAGAGCCCCAGCGGAGTGGTACGGTAACACTGCTTCTTCAGAAAGGAGTTTTCCCAACATTTCCAGCGCATGGACACACACACAAGTGTGAGGTTGTTGAGCTATCCTTGGAGAACATCTCCTCCCCTTACCTCTGACCTGGCTAAGTGGGCTCCTCCCTGCACCTACACTCAGTTCCTGGGGACCTCCCTGGCGGTCCAGTGGTTAAGTATTCACCTTCCAAGGCAGGGGGTGTGGGTTCGACTCCTGGTCTGAGAGCTAAGAACCCATATGCCTCACAGCCGAATAAACCAAATTATAAAACAGAAACAATACTGTAACAAATTCTAGAAAGACGTTAAAAATGGTCCACTTTGGGGCGAGGGGGAATATCTTTAAAAAAAATTTTTTTTAAGAAATTCATTTCCCAAATCTGTTGCGGCAGAAAGTCCCTTTTTGAAATTTAAACATGGAATTATTGAACTATTCAGCTTCCCAGATGGCGCAAGTGTTAAATAATCAGGAGACGTGAGTTGGATCCCTGGGTCAGGAAGATCCCCTGGAGGAGGAAACGGTAACCCACTTTAGTATTCTTGCCTAGGAAATCCTGTGGACAGAAGAGTCTGGTGGGCTACAGTCCATACGATTGCAAAGAGTCAGACACGACTGAGCACATACCTACATATCAAATTATTCTGCATGTTCCAAACGCCTTTAGGAAGGGTCCAGACTCCTTAGAACATTGGCAAGGCTCCCCACGACTTGGCCTCTGCCTTCCTCTCCAGCTTCACCTCCCACCAGGTTGAGAAGCCAAGAGCTTCAGTACATACACTTCTCCATTGTCCAGGCCACTCAGGCCTCAATGTCCTCCTCCTCCATGAATCCTCTGCAGAACTCCCCATCCTGGCAGGAGCCCCTGCCCTGTGCGCCTGGGTGGCCAGTCCAGAACCCCACTGCAGCTCTTACCAACTGTCCTCTTGTGTTTTGAGGACACTTCCCCATCTGCCACATGTTCTGTCTCATTCACCCGTGGGTAGCCATCTCTGGGGAAGGGGTCTACTCAAGCAGATGCTCTATAACTGCCTGTTGCTTGAACAGCAGAACCGGTCTTGTGTTTAGTCAGTTTCATCCTCACCTTGCCTTCCGAAGTGCATGTGGACGTGCCATCCACAGCACACAGTCGCAGGCTGGTTTGGCAGACCTGGGTCCAGATCTCCACTCCACGACTTATCAGCCACGACTTATCAGCCACGACTTCCGGTAAAGTCGACCTTTCTAGTCCCAGTTTTCCCATCTCTAAAAGGGAGGGGTAGCACTTCTTACAGCTACACTGAGGATTTTTTTTAATTAGTTTTATTTATTTATTTTTTGCTGTGCTTGGGTCTTCATTGCCGCGTGGGCTTTTCTCTAGTTGGAGCAAGTAGCGAATACTCTTGTTAGTGGTGCACAAGCTTCTCACTGCGTGGCCTTGTCTGGTTGCTGAGCACAAGCTCTAGCTTGCGTGGGTTTCAGTAGTGGCAGTTCCCAGGCTCTAGAGCACAGGCTCAACTGTGGTGGCCCATGGGCCTAGTTGCTCCGCGGCAGGTGAGATCCTCCCAGAACAGGCATCAAACCCATGTCTCCTGCATTGGCAGGCGGATTCTATACCACTGAGCCACCAGGGAAGCCCTACACTGAGGATTAAATAAGATATTCCACTGAGTATTCAAGGAGTGCTAATAATCACTATTATTATTTCCTCCATAATAGTGAAGTGGTCACCACATCCTCAAAGCTAGAGAGTCTTGTCTATTTCTTCACTGATATACCCAAGGAACCTACCGTGGTACCTGACACATAGTAGGTATTCAACAAACATTTACTGACTAGGTAAACAAGCTAGTCTTGCTAGACTGAAGGAGAAATTTCCTGTATCCCTGGAGTCTTTAGATTCACATACAGGATGCTCAGGGCTTCCCAAGTAGCTCAGTGGGTAAAGAATCTGCCTGCAATGCAGGAGATGCATTCGATCCCTGGGGTGGGAAAATCCCCTGGAGGAAGGCATGGCAACCCACTCCAATATTCTTGACTGGAGAATCCCCAGGACAGAGGAGCCTGTCAGGCTATAGTCCACAGAGTCACTAAGAGTCAGATACAAGTGAAACGAATGACAGGTACAATTAGGAGTAGGATTCTCAAGATGTCTTTTTCCTTTTCCCAGAGGTTCTGGTTTGGCAGGGCATGGATGAGACCTGGAAACCCAAATTTGAATGCGTTGCTCATGCTCACCCCATTTCCTATCAGTTCAGGAACCTCAGAGCTACATGATTTAAGTCTCCATCACCTCCCCCTCTTTCTCAGCTCATCCCCTGTTCCTTTCCAACTGTAGTCATCTGACAGTCCAATCTTAGTCGCAGTTATGATCATTGCGCTGGGGCTGATATTACTTGTGTCGGACACAGAGACCCAGCAGAGGCTTTTAAGTGAATACTTGGTAACAGAACAATCAAGTTAAAAGAGCAGTGTGACGCAGAGCATGAAATAGGAAAGTCTCGTGGCCAATTGATTTGGACCACACTTATGGGTTTGTGAAATGAATTTCATTTTCTGGACCAAATGGAAGCCCATCTTATAAATCACTGCCTCTCTTAGAGATTAATAAAGGAAACAGGCTTGATTAAGAATTCAGAGCATTGGTCCCATTGCAGATTTATAGACCCAGAGGTCTTGCCACAGGGATTTCCCACCTGTTATCATTTAGGAAGATTAACCCTAGGGCTTCAGGCTAAAACCTTCAGGCCCAAGCCCTCCTGGGACAGTAAAGGTCGATTCTAGGAAACGCATTTCTCCATGTATTTCCAACCCTTCCCAGAAATGAACTAGTTATTTGGCCTTTGACAGAACGTTCTCTGGGATTTTTCCTAGATTCTGGACAGGTGGGGAATTTGATTTAAATGCCTTTCTGTGTATTTGCTCAAACTTGGCAGAACAAGGTTGAGTCGAGATTTAAAAATAAAAGCAACAAGAGGAAAAGGTGTTTCGGGGAATCAACTAAATGTAAAATAATGCCCATCAGCCCCAGTGTTTGCGCACCCTGCATGTAGGGAGGTTTATGAGTGCTGAGGCATTTAGCATCCAAGACTATCTTTGGTATCCCTTATCTGTCAAAGCCTGTCTGTGCTGTATGTTCAAGTCATGTCTGACACTCTGCAACCCCATGGACCGTTGCCTGCCAGGCTCCTCGGTCCATGGGATTCTCCAGGGTTGTCATTTCCTTCTCCAGGGGATCTTCCCATCAAGGGATCGAACCCGTGTCCCGTTTATCTGCAGGCGAATTCTTTACCACTGGAAGCCTGTCTACTCAAGACCAAAAAGAGTTGAACTCATGAAACTGAAGTGAGGGGAGGGCACAGGACCACACTAACAAGCTTTTGGGGATAGAATCAACTTCTGTTATTCCAATGAAATGTTTGGGAACCAGTACTTGTAATAAGTGTGCTCTGCACATAGGAAGTCACGCTAGTTTGACACACATTTTACTCTATAATATTTGGAGCTCTAGTGGTTTACCCTTCAGCAAAAGTTAGAAATCAGGAAGATGTCCATACCAGTGAGAAGGGAACAGAGGGAGGTTCTTGAGGCGCTGAAAATGTTTCATTTCTTGATCTAGGTGTGTTCAGTTTGTGACTTATTCTCAAGAGGTACACTTAAGATGTTCACTTTTCTGATATTTTTATAGTCAATAAAAAGCTAAACATTTAAAAAGCAGCACAAGACCGTTGGAACCAAACGAGTATGTCTGGTGCCTCTGCAGGGTTCTGACCAGTTACTGAAGTCAAAACCACAGTGAAGAAGCCTTCTGTATAGTTTGTTTCATTCATTCACACATTCACGTACTCATTCATTCAATAGATGCTATATGCCTACTCTGTTTATTCAACATGATTCTGTTTTACCTTCTTCAGAAAACTTGTCATTATGAAAAATTATTGTATCATTTACTTGTTTCATTTACCGGTATATCATCTGTCTCCGCTCCAACAGAATGCAACCTTACGAGAGCAGGAACCATGCCTTTCTTGTTAATGCAGTAGCCCCAGAGCCGAGCAAGTGCCTGGCACATAGTAAACACTCAATGAATATTGGTCAGTTTCCCAAACGAGAGGATCAAAGTAGTGCCTTTAGCTCTGGAGTATCCAACTCAAATCTCTAGGGTAGCACTAGATCACATGGTCATTTTAAGCCAGTGAAAATCGCTGCTCGACCTCCCTGGTGGTCCCAAGACCGGGAAGATCCCACATGCCTCGGGGCAGCTAAGCCCATGCACCACAGCTACTCACCCCAATGCAGCCAAAATAACTTAATTGTTTTCTAAAAAGGAATATATGTGTGTGTTAATTTTTAATTTAATTTTTTCTTGCTAAGTTGTGTTCAACTCTTTGTGAACCCATGAACTGTAACCCACCAGGCTCCTCTGTCCATGGAATTTTCCAGGCAAGAATACTGAAGTGGGTAGCCATTTCCTTCTCCAGGGGACCTTCCCGACCCAGGGATCGAACCAAGTCTCCTGTGACTCCCACATTGTAGGCGGATTCTTTATCACTAGCGCCACCTGGGAAACCTCGTGTGTGTGTTTGTGTGTGTGTGTGTGTGTGTGTATTTCTTTAACAATTAAAAAAAAAAAAGACCACAACAAGATCTCACTTCATAGATGATAAGGTGAGTATCAACAAAAAGTCAAGAGGTAACAAATGCTAGTAAGGATGTGGAGGAAAAGGAATCCTTTGGCACAGTTGGTGGGAATGTAAACTGATGTAGCCACTATAGAAGACAGTACAGAATTTCCTTAAAAAAAATTAAAAATAGAACTACCAAATTCTGGGTATATATCCAAAGGAATTGAAATCAGGATCTCACATAGATACCTGCATTCCTGTGTTCATCGCAGCATTATCCACAGCAGCCAAGACACAGAAGAACTTAAATGTCCAGCAGCAGATGACTGGATACAGAAAACATGGCATATACATGTTGTTGTTTAGTCACTAAGTCATGTCTGACTCTTGTGACCCCATGGACTATAGCCCGCCAGGCTCCTCTGTCGATGGAATTTTCTAGGCAAGAATACTGGAGTGGGTGCCCATTTCCTTCTCCAGGGGATCTTCCCAACTCAGGGATCAAACCCATATCTCCTGCATTGGCAGGTGGATTCTTTACCAGTGAGCCACTAGGGAAGTCCCAGCTTATACAGACAATATAATACTATCCAGCCTTTGAAAAGAAAGAAATCCATTCTGCCATTTTCAACAATGTGGATGAACCCAGAGGACATTATGGTAAGTGAAATAAGCCAGACACAAAAGAACAAATACTGCCTGATCCCACTTATAAGTAGAATCTAAAGGAGTCAAACTCAGAAAAACAGAATAACGCTTACCAAGGCTAGGGGGAGGGGAAACAGGGAGGTGATGGTCAAATGGTACAAAGCTTCAGTGATTATAGTTAATGACACTGTACTATATAATTCAAGTTTTGCTAAGAGGCTAGATCCTATGTTGAGTGTTTGAAACTCCTGAAGATGATGGATACAATTATAGCACTGATTATGCAGATGGCTTCATGAGGATCTAGTTATCTCCACACTCTTCAAATTGTACAACAAAAATGTACAGCTTCATGTATGTCAGTCAAACCTGAATAAAGTAGTGGGGTTTCTTTGTTATTGTTTTTTATACTGTGCCTCTCGCCATGTGGGATCCTATTTCCCCAACCCATGTCCCCTTCAGTGGAATTGCAGAGTCTTACCCACTGGAATGCCAGGGAAGTCCCAAAGTAATTTTTAAAAAACGAAGTGAGTTGGAAAAAAGTGGATGCTCACTGCATACGCTAGCTGTTACTTGGAACTTCCCAGCATGCTGCTTAAGTCTGGATGTTGGCTGGCCCAATTTGGGGGTGTATGTGCTGTTACTCTTCTCTATTGTTTCTATTTCTCTTTTCTTCTAATGATTGTATATTGAAATTAAGTTAAATAATCTCTATTAAATATTAAAATAAGATGAAATCATTGTTAATGCTTTAAAAATAAAAACTGCTAAGTGACCTTCAGGGTAGAAGCTAGAATATAAAATCACAGACTAGTTTCTGAGGACCCAAGGGCCTCTTCCCCCAAGAAGCCCTCCTGAATTCTCCTTATATTCCCAGAATAAGTCCTTTTACCTTACATTAGCCTAAGTCAGAATCTCCTCAAGCCAAGTGTTAGCAACTGAATTTTGTTTCCCTACCCCCCCCATTTCCTATTCAAAGCCTTAACCCCCAATTAAGGGAACTGGAAAGTGAAAGTGTTAGTCACTCAGTTGTGTCCAACTCTTTAGGACCCCATGGACTGTAGCCCACCAGGCTCCTCTGTTCATGGAATTCTCCAGGCAAAATACTGGAATGGGTATCCATTCCCTTTTCTAGTAGATCTATCCAACCCACAGATCGAACCCAAGTTTCCTGCATTGCAGGCAGATTCTCTACTATCTGAGCCACAAGCTTTTAAGGAAGGAATTAAGACTAAATGAGATCATAAGGGTGGGGCCTTCACCCTAATAGAGCTGGTATCTTTACAAGAAAAGGAAGAGACTGCAGTGCGCTCTCTCTCTCTGCGTGCACACACAGGGAGGACCTAGCAGGCACATGCCACCTCAAACCAAGGAGAGAAGTCTCACTAGGAGCCCACTCTGCTGCTCTGGGCTTTGATCTTGGGCTCAAGCCTCCCAAACTATTTGAAAATAAATTTCTGTTTTTTAAGCCACGATGTCCACAGTATCTCGTTACAGCAGTCCAAGCAGGCTAACACACCAAGTGACTCTGGTTTTGTGGCTTTCAATTATGCATATTAGTTGAGACTCCACTAATACCAATATATCACAAAAGGTCTTCATGGGTTTATTGCCCTTTAAGAGTAATTCAGGGACCTCCCTGGTGGTCCATTGGTTAAGATTCGCCTGCCAATGCAGGGGATGTGAGTTCAATCCCTGGTCCAAGAACTAAGGTCCCACATGCCATGGGGCAACTAAAGACCACGCACTACAACCACTAAGCTCATGAGCTCCACCAGAACCCTTGTGCTGCAACTGCTGAAGCCCATGCCATAACTAGAGAGTCCGTGAGTCTCAGCCAAAGATCTCACCCCACTTGACACAACTAAGATGTAACGCAGCAAATAAATATTTCTCAAAAAAAGAGTAATTCAAGATCAGTATACTAGCAGATGTCCCATAATCCTGCTAGGTATGATCAGAGGGGGTTACTAAAATCAGCATAAATATTGTCCCCACTTACTTTCCTCTGGGTCATTCATTCATCCAACAAACATTTATTGAGCACCATCTGCATACCCAGGGCTTCCCTGGTGGCTCAGTTGTAGAGAAGACACCCGCAATGCAAGAGACATGGGTTCCATCCCTGGGTAGGGAAGATCCCCTGGAGGAGGAAATGACAACCCACTGCAGTATTCTTGCCTGAGAAATCCCATGGACAGAGGAGTCTGGCGGGCTACTGTCCACAGGGTCACAAAGAGTCAGACATGACTTAACGACTAAACAACACAACACGACACCAAACTGCATATCTAGGAGTGTGCTAGGCCCTAGAGACACAGCAGTAAGTGAAGTACAGCAAATTCTGCTGTTAAGGGGCTGACGGTCTAGCGGACAGAGACAGAAAATAAACAAGTGAATGAGTCCATGTCCAAGAGTGACGAGGGCTCTGAAGGAAACAAAATAGTGTGGCTCACAATGGGCCTGAAAGAACTGTAGGGGCCAGTCAACAGGAAGACCTGAAGACAGAACACTTCAAGAAGAGGGTACAGGGACGTCCTGGAGGGTCCAGTGGCTAAGACTTCACACTCCCAGTGCAGGGCACCTGAGTTCAATCCCTGGTCAGAGAACTAGATCCCAACCTGCTACTTCGCATGCTGCAACTAAAGAAAGGTCGCATGTGCCACGACTAAGACCTAGTGCAGTGAAATAAATAAATATATTTTTTAAAAGTCTCCTTACTTTAAAAAAAAAAAAAAAAGGGTTGGGCGGGGTGAGTATAACCTCAAACACCCTGAGACAGAAACAAGGACATGTGAAACCTCTTCAGCCAAAACTTAAAATTATCACTGGGTTTGAAAAAAGAAGTCAGTACTCAGTACCTATTTGTTGCTTGAATGGAAGAACCATTCACCTGTTTAGTCCTATGCCATTGTCACTTTCCCCACCCCCGCCAATGAAGGTATACCAGAAGTCCCTAGAGCACTGTAGCAGGCTGGTCCAACAGACTTTGAGATTCTACCCTATTTCTTGAGTTTCCCTGGTGGCTCAGTGGTAAAGGATTTGCCTGCAATGCAGGAGACTCAGGATTGATCCCTGGGTCAGGAAGATCCCCTGGAGAAGGGAATGACTACCCACTCCAGTAGTCATGCCTGGAGAATCCCATGGACAGAGGAGCATGGCAGGCTACAGTCCATGGGGTTGCAAAGAATTGGACACAACTGAGCAACTAACACTTTTGCTTTACTTGCAAGAGCGGGGAGGACAATGTTTATCTAGATGGATGCCCTTTATTCAAACCTTACCCAACCTTGATATTCAAAGTCCTCAGACCAGCAGCACCAGCATCATGTGGGAGTTTATTAAAAGTGTAGCATCCCTGGTCCCACTCAGATGTACAGAGTCAGAACCCTCTTTTTTTGAACAGATCTGCGTGACCATTATAGATTGAGGCTCACTGCTCTATGAAACACTCTGGGCCCATTATTTAATTCCATCATTGGAAGAAAGACATTAAAAGATATGGACCCAAAGGCAAAATAGGACTACATCATCCTCCCCCTCATCTTTGACTCATTGTAATTTCTTTTAATAGCCCAGCGGAAATATTAAATGAACATGTGGACTGCAGAGGCACATTTAGGAGAAAGACATGGATCTGAAAAGGACTTGAAAGGAAGGAAACTCAGAAATGTTTAATCTTTGTTTTCTTTTCAGTTTATTCCTGAAATCAGAGTCAAAAGGGGACAATCAAAGGAAATCAGAGTCAAATTCCCCTGAGAACAGCCAAAACCAAACAGCCACACTGAGTCATGACTAGTCACTAGTCATGTGGTCAGTCATGCTAGCCACACTAGAATGGGTCACACACAGCTTCAGCATCTCCAGGCCCTCAGGACCAGAGGCCTGGCTTCCCCGAGGAATCACGTTGGGATCCCTGTGAATCAGTGTTATCTTTGGTGGGGAGGAAGCCCTGGAATTTGATTAGACATAACTGGTGCAGCCAGGAGTCATTTACCCAGAAAATTAGGGCTGTCTTGCTTACACAGCCTTAAGCGGGGAAAGTGCAGGGTCAGTTGAAATGGTTTCAGCATCCATGAGACAAATTAAAAGGCAAAGAGAAGAATATAATCTATAATTCATGAGGCCAACCAGAGCAGGAGAACTACAACAGAAGGAAAAGTACCCACACAAATGGGATGGGCTCCATCGCCCAAACATCTTTGGGGAAATGATTATGATTATTTTGTATGGGAAGGAAAAATGTTTCCAAGAATTGGTGAAGATTCTTGTTCAGAAATGTCCATAAGCTGGTGTAAGAGATGGGACAGGAAGGATCTGAGTATCTGTTTTACAGAGCGTTTAAAGGTGCTGGTGGCATGATCAATTAATCAGGCAATTTTCTAATTTGAGGAGCATCTGCCCAAGGCAGATATTTCCATGCCCACCCCTCGATTCCCTCCTCCCAGGCCAGTTGATTCTGCTCACCCTCCAGCCGCAGATCAGGAGACAAAGGGGGTGAATCCTGCCTTAGAGTTGCTCACAGAAGTTCAAAGGCCACCCTCGCCCACCCTCCCTCCCCATCACTGCATTTTGATGGGAAGTGACCAGGGAGGAGCATACATACCCTACCCCCAAGATCACAGGAGTGGAAAACCAAACCCTAAACAGTACAGATTCCCATACAGATCTGAGAGTCCTCTAGACCAGGGGTCAGCAAACATTTTCTGTAAAGGCCCAGATAGTAAATATTTAAGACTCTGCAAATCATAAGGTCTCTGTAGCAAGTACCCAACTCTGCTAAGTGTTGCATGAAGGCAGCCGTAAATGATGTTTAAAGAAATGAGTGTGGGTTGTTCCAACAAAACTTTATTGACAAAAATAAGTAGTGGGCCAGATTGGACCCAGATGGAGTTTACCAACCCATGATCTAGAACAATTTGGTCCTGTCTTCTCATTTTACAGATGGAAAAACCAAGGCTCAAGAGGGAAATAACTTGCCACACACCTAGATCAAAACAGAGCATAAGCTGAAAGCTTAAAATGTTGACTGCACCTTTTAAAACTCTCTCCACTGTACTAGATGTTCTCTTCATCCCTTCCCTCCTGCCTTCTTCCTTTTATTATGTGCAAATAACTAGGGATATGGTACACAAACACACAGTCCATGAATTCATGACTCTGAGAAACCAGTTTAAAAATAAGCTTACTTTCAAATGTAGCCTTAAGTGCATGTTGATTTGTAAATATTAATACTCTAAAACCACTGCAATTAAATTATTAGAATAGTGCTGACCTGGAGCATGCAAAGCATTGAAAGATGCTTGATTCTCAGAAGAAAAACTATGACCAACCTAGACAGCATACTAAAAAGCAGAGACATTGCTTTGCCAACAAAGGTCCATCTAGTCAAAGCTATGGTTTTTCCAGCAGTCATGTATGGACATGAAAGTCAGACTATAAAGAAAGCTGAGCACCGAAGAATTGAAGCTTTTGAACTGTGATGTTGGAGAAGATTCTTGACAGTCCCTTGGACTGCAAGGAGATCCAACCAGTCAATCCTAAAGGAAATAAACCCTGAGTATTCATTGGAAGGACTGATGCTGAAGGTGAAACTCCACTACTTTGGCCACCTGACGCAAAGAACTGACTCATTGGAAAAGTCCCTGATGCTGGGAAAGATTGAAGGCAGGAGGGAAAGGGAATGACACAGGATGACCTGGCTGGAGGGCATTACCGACTTGGTGGACATGAGTTTGAGCAAGCTCCAGGAGTTGGTTATGGACAGGGAAGCCTGGGGTGCTGCAGTCTATGAGGTCACAAAGAGTTGGACATACTGAGAGACTAAACTGAACTGGAGCATACAATACTTTTAGAAATGTATTTTCTCTTTTCACAGGTATGTTTGTTGCTTAGAAAACTAATCATACTCATTGAAGGGGGAAAAAACTCTTTAATGTAAATAACAGGTGGAAGGAGAAATCGCCCATTATCTTGTTATTTACAGACATCTATATTAGCAATTTGATGTATATTCTACTTTTCTATATAGACATGGACATATATGTGTGTATATATATGTATATATATATGAGGAATTTCCCGGGTGGCACTAGTGAACCCTGTGAAATGCAGGAGACATAAGTGACACAGGTTAGATATCTGGGTCAGGAAGATCCCCTGGAGAAGGGTATGGCAATCCACTCTAGTATTCTTGCCTGGAGAATCGGATGGACAGAGGAACCTAGAGGGCTACAATCCATAGTGTCTCAGAGTCAGACATGACTGAAGTGACTTAGCATGCAGGCACACACACATATATACATACATATATATATGTATACACACACGCATATATATATACATACACACACACATATATATGTGGATATGTGTGTGTATGCATATGAGAAGGTTAGGAGGGTGGTGAACTTCCAGATGTTCAAGCTGGTTTTAGAAAAGGCAGAGGAGCCAGAGATCAAATTGCCAACATCTGGTGGATCATCAAAAAAGAGAGTTCCAGAAAAACATCTACTTCTGCTTTATTGACTATGCCAAAGCCTTTGACTGTGTGGATCACTATAAACTGTGGAAAATTCTGAAAGAGATGGGAATACCAGACCCCCTGACCTGCCTCTTGAGAAACCTGTATGCAGGTCAGAAAGCAACAGTCAGAACTGGACATGGAACAACAGATTGATTCCAAATAGGGAAAGGAGTATGCCAAGACTGTATATTGTCACCCTGCTTATTTAACTTATATGCAGAGTACATCATGAAAAACACTTGGCTGGAGGAAGCACAAGCTGGAATCAAGACTGCCAAGAGAAATATCAATAACCTCAGATATGCAGATGACACCACCCTTGTGGCAGAAAGTGAAAAGGAACTAAAGAGTCTTTTGATGAAAGTGAAAGAGGAGAGTGAAAAAGATGGCTTAAAGCTCAACATTCAGAAAACTAAGATCATGGCATCTGGTCCCATCACTTCATGGCAGATAGATGAGGAAACAGTTAAAGACTATTTTTCTTGGCTCTAAAATCACTGCAGATGGTGATTGCACCCTTGAAATTAAAAGACGCTTACTCCTTGGGGGGAAAGTTATGACCAACCTAGATAGCATATTAAAAACCGAAGACATTACTTTGCCAACAAGTCTATATAGTCAAGGCTATGGTTTTACCAGTGGTCATGTATGGATGTGAGAGGTGGACTATAAAGAAAGCTGAGCACCAAAGAATTGATGCTTTTGAACTGTGGTGTTGGAGAAGACTCTTGAGAGTCCCTTGGACGGCAAGGAGATCCAACCAGTCCATCCTAAATGAGATCAGTCCTGGGTGTTCATTGGAAGGACTGATGTTGAAGCTGAAACTGCAATACTTTGGCCACCTGATGCAAAGAACTGACTCACTGGAAAAGACCCTGATGCTGGGAAAGATGGAGGGCAGGAGGAGAAGGGGACGACAGAAGATGAGATGGCTGAATGGCCTCACCGACTTGATGGACATGGGTTTGGATGGACTCAGGGAGCTGGTGATGGACAGGGAGGCCTGGCATGTTGTGATTCAAGGGGTTGCAAAGAGTCGGACATGACTGAGCAACTGAACTGAACTGAACTGAGGAGGGTGGTAACAGAATCTTGAGATCTTTCTAAGGGTACCAATCTGCACAGGTGTAATATTGCTTCTATGGCAAAATCCCTATTCATTTCCATCCACTGAGATACCGTAAATTTTGGAAACACAGCCCATTCATGAGTTGGCATTTATCTGAAACTCTCAAAAGTTTATGGGGCCTCAGATAGAATGGTGGTGATGGTGGTGGGTGGAAAGAGGCAGGAAGACCCACGGAGATGTTCACCATCTTAGGAAAGGTGAAAGGTGAAGGCAGGAGGCTAATCCTTGAGTGTTTAATTTTTTAACAAGTTGCCTAATGACCTCTTTGTTTAGGATGACTCTGATGGTCCAGAAATAAGCGTGCTGCCATTAGTAGAGGGTAACTTTTACAAAGATCCAGACCAAAGAGCTTCTAAAGATAAACAATCCATGGCAGGAAAATATTTGGCATGGGCCTCCAGGAAATGTACTCAGGGTTTTTTTTTTTTTTTTTTAACCTTCTCTATCTCAGATTTATGAATCTGACAAACAAGTAAAACATGAGACCCTCTTAGGCTAGGGGACTCAGGGTTGTGACATATAAAACCCCATGAGCTCAGAGGTTCCCTCCTCTTTGAATGGTGCCTCACTCAGGTCAACATAAATCATCCAAGTCCTGACCCAGTTCAAACACAAGCATTTTCTGAAGCTGGCAAGGGGAGGGGTTCATGATCCACATTGATTAATTCCATTTATCTATTTTGGAGCCCTGACTCTACACAAGAGGAGTCATTTAGGGTCTTCTCAGTTATAAGTATGCCTGCATTCTCAGTCATTAAGTCGTGTCTAACTCTTTGTGACCCCATAGACTGTAGCCCACCAGGCTCGTCTGTCTATGGGATTTCCCAGGGAAGAATACTGGAGTCGGTTGTCACTTTCTTCTCCAGGGGATCTTCCTGACCCAGGGACTGAACCTGCGTCTCCTTCATTGACAGGCAAATTCTTTACCACTGAGCCACCAGGGAAGCCCTCAGCTATAAGAAGCAGACGCCAACTCTGTATTCTGTAACCAAAGCAGGACCTTCTAGACAATTACTGGATGGCTCACAAAGCCTAAAGATAGGACTCAGGAAAGACAAGAAGCAGAGACTGTGTCCCAAAGCAGGAACTAATGATGTTACTCTTTAAGGCATCACAGTTTGGAAGAATCAGCTCCAACCATTTCTACTCCTTGCATCATTCCACTCAAGACTTCAATTTTCTGGAGAACCCAGCTGGTCCTCCTGGTTATGCTAACCCTGTGACTCAGGGAAGATGGCACTTTGATTGACATGCCCACCCTTGGGAAAGGTGTAGCTTTCCCAAAGCAAAACCAGACAGATGTTACTGGAGAGAAAGGTGAGTGGATGCCAAGTCAGTGGAATTCACAGATGTCTGCCCCTGTAGGGGATATGCCAGGGCTCACAGCTGAAATGGACACTGTCAGAGGAGCCCACAGTGCACATGGTTGATTGTACCTCCATATCCCTATCTACAGTGGTGTGATCACTCACCTAGAGCCAGACTTCCTGGAATGCAAAGTCAAGTGGGCCTTAGGAAGCATCACCATAAACAAAGCTAGTGGAGATGATGGAATTCCAGTTGAGCTATTTCAAATCCTAAAATATGATGCTATGAAAGTGCTACACTCAATACGCCAGCAAATTTGGAAAACTCAGCAGTGGCCACAGGACTGGAGATGGTCAGTTTTCATTCCAATCCCAAAGAAAGGCAATGCCAAAGAATGCTCAAACTACTGCACAATTGCACTCATCTCACACGCTAGTAATGCTCAAAATTCTCCAAGCCGGGCTTCAACAGTATGTGAACCGAGAACTTCCACATGGTCAAGCTGGATTTAAAAAAGGAAGAGGAACCAGAGATCAAACTGCCAACATCTGCTGGATCATCAAAAAAGCTAGAAAGTTCCAGAAAAAAATCTATTTCTGCTTTATTGACTATGCCAAAGCCTTTGACTGTGTGGATCACAACAAACTGTGGAAAATTCTTCACGAGATGGGAATACCAGACCACCTTACCTGCCTCCTGAGAAATCTGTATGCAGATCAAGAAGCAACAGTTAGAACTGGACATGGGACAGTAGACTAGTTCCAAATTGGGAAAGGAATATATCAAGACTATATATTGTCACCCTGTTTATTTAACTTATATGCAGAGTACATCATGTGAAATGACAGCTGGATGAAGCACAAGCTGGAATCAAGATTGCCAGGAGAAATATCAATAATCTCAGATATGCAGATGATACCACCCTTATGGCAGAAAGTGAAGAAGAACTAAAGAGCCTCTTGATGAAAGTGAAAGAGGAGAGTGAAAAGGCTGGCTTAAAACTTAACATTCAGAATGCTAAGCTCATGGCATCCAGTCCCATCACTTCATGGCAAATAGATGGGTAAAGAATGAAAACAGTGAGAGACTTTATTTTTGGAGGCTCCAAAATCACTGCAGATGGTGACTGCAGCCATGAAATTAAAAGATGCTTCCTCTTTGAAAGAAAAAGTTTCCAAACTAGACAGCATGTTAAAAAACAGAGACATTACTTTGCCAACAAAGGTCCCTTTAGTCAAAGCTATGGTTTTTCCAGTAGTCATGTATGGATATGAGTTAGACTATAAAGAAAGCTGAGCATTAAAGAATTGATACTTCTGAACTGTGGTGTTGGAGAAGACTCTTGAGAATCCCTTGGACTACAAGGAGATCAAACCAGTCAATCCTAAAGAAAGTCAGTCCTGAATATTCACTGGAAGGACTGATGCTGAAGTTGAAACACCAATACTCTGGCCACCTGATGTGAAGAACTGACTCATTTGAAAAAACCCTGATGCTAGGAAAGATTGAAGGTGGGAGGAGAAAGGGACGACAGAGGATGAGATGGTTGGATGGCATCACCAACTCGATGGACATGAGTTTGAGTAGGTTCCGGGAGTTGGTGATGGACAGGGAAGCCTGGCGTGCTGCAGTCCATGGGGTCACAAAGAGCCAGACACGACTGAGCGACTGAACTGAACTGAACTAAATCCTAGTCTACCCTTCTTCCTCAGGCACATGTTGCCTAGGGGTAGGAGGGGAGGGAATGACTTGAAAGTGACCTTTTAAGAAGAGCAATTAAGGGACTTGCCTGGAGATCCAGTGGTTAAGAATCCATCTTCCAATGCAGGGGACATGGGTTCGAACCCTGGTCAAGGAACCAGATCCTGCATACTGCAACTAAGACCTGGCTCAGCCACATAAACGAATAAATAAAATATTTTTTTAAATGTCACTTGGATTTTTGGATTGCAGCCATTCTGACTGGTATAAAGTGGTACCTCATTGTGGTTTTGATTTGCATTTCTCTGATAATGAGTGATGTTGAGCATCTTTTCATGTGTTTGTTAGCCATTTTTATGTCTTCTTTGGAGAAATGTCTGTTGAGTTCTTTGGCCCACTTTTTGATTGGGTTGTTTATTTTTCTAGAATGGAGCTGCAGGAGTTGCTTGTATATTTTTGAGATTAATTGTTTGTCCGTTGCTTCATTGGCTATTATTTTCTCCCATTCTGAAGGCTGTCTTTTCACCTTGCTTATAGTTTCCTTTGTTGTGCAGAAGCTTTTAATCTTATTTTTATTTTTTTTTATTGGATAGTTTTATTTATTTATTTTTTTTATTAGTTTTGCCATACAATGACATGATATTACCATGGGTTTACATATGCTCCCCCTCCAGAACCCCCCTCCCTCTTCCCTCCCCCCGGGAAATCTCGTTGCACCAGCCCCGAGCATCAATCCTGGGCTGGCGATTGATTAGACATATGATAATTAACATGTTTCAATGCCATTCTCCCATATCATCCCACCGTTTCCCTCATCCACAGAGTCCACGAGTCTATTCTACACATTTGCGTTCCTTTTGCTGTCTCACATGCTGGGTTCTCATTTCCCTCATCCACAGAGTCCACGAGTCTGTTCTATACATCTGCGTTCCTTTTGCTGTCTCACATGCTGGGTTCTCGTTACCATCTTTCTAAATTCCATATATATGCGTTAGTATACTGTATTGTTGTTTTTCCTTCTGGCTTACTTCACTCTGGATAATGGGCTCCAGTTTCGTCCACCTGAGTAGAACTGATTCAAATTAATTTTTTTTTAATGCTGAGTAATATTCCAGTACCACAGCTTTCTTATCCATTCATCAGTTGATGGGCATCTAGGTTGCTTCCATGTCCTGGCTATTGTAAACAATGCAGCAATGAACATTGGGGTACACGTGGCTCTTTCAATTCTGGTTTCCTCGGTGTATATGCCCAGCAGTGGGATTGCTGGGTCATATGGCAGGTCTATTTGCAGCTTTTTAAGGAACCTCCACACTGTTTTCCATAGTGGCTGTACTAGTTTGCAATCCCACCAACAGTGTAAGAGGGTTCCCTTTTCTCCACATCCTCTCCAGCATTTATTACTTGTATATTTTTGGATTGCAGCCATTCTGAGTGGTGTAAAGTGATATCTCATTGTGGTTTTGATTTACATTTCTCTGATAATGAGTGATGTTGAGCATCTTTTCATGTGCTTGTTAGCCATTTTTATGTCTTCTTTGGAGAAATGTCTGTTAAGTTCTTTGGCCCACTTTTTGATTGGATCGTTTATTTTCCTAGAATGGAGCTGCAGGAGTCGCTTGTATATTTTTGAGATTAATTGTTTGTCCGTTGCTTCATTTGCTATTATTTTCTCCCATTCTGAAGGCTGTCTTTTCACCTTGCTTATAGTTTCCTTTGTTGTGCAGAAGCTTTTAATTTTAATTAGGTCCCATTTGTTTATTCGTGCTTTTATTTCCAATATTCTGGGAGGTGGATCATAGAGGATCCCGCTTTGGTTTATGTCAGAGAGTGTTTTGCCTATGTTATCCTCTAGGAGTTTTATAGTTTCTGGTCTTATGCTTGGATCTTTGATCCATTTTGAGTTTATCTTTGTGTATGGTGTTAGAGGATGTGGAGAAAAGGGAACCCTCTTACACTGTTGGTGGGATTGCAAACTAGTACAGCCACTATGGAAAACAATGTGGAGGTTCCTTAAAAAACTGCAAATAGACCTGCCATTTGACCCAGCAATCCCACTGCTGGGCATATACACCGAGGAAACCAGAACTGAAAGAGCCACGTGTACCCCAATGTTCATTGCTGCATTGTTTACAATAGCCAGGACATGGAAGCAACCTAGATGCCCATCAACTGATGAATGGATAAGAAAGCTGTGGTACATATACACAATGGAATATTACTCAGCATTAAAAAAAAATTCATTTGAATCAGTTCTACTCAGGTGGACGGAACTGGAGCCTATTATCCAGAGTGAAGTAAGCCAGAAGGGAAAACAACAATACAGTATACTAACGCATATATATGGAATTTAGAAAGATGGTAACGAGAACCCAGCATGCGAGACAGCAAAAGGAACGCAGACGTATAGAACAGACTCGTGGACTCTGTGGATGAGGGAAAGGGTGGGATGATATGGGAGAATGGCATTGAAACATGTTAATTATCATATGTGAAATCAATCGCCAGCCCAGGATTGTTGCTCGGGGCTGCTGCACCGAGATGTCCCGGGGGGAGGGAGTCGGGAGGGAGGAGGGAGGGGGTTCTGGAGGGGGAACATATGTACACCCATGGCGATATCATGTCATTGTATGGCAAAACCAATAAAAATAAAATAAAATAATAATAAATGTCACTTAGCGACATTTTAAGACAGAAGACAGTCAGCCTTCTCTGATTACCCAGGCTAATTAGCTCCCCCACTTCCACCCCCATACTCATTGTACCCCCCTGTTCAATGTAAACTGTACATTTTAAGACATTAGGAGGCAGACAGTCTTCTCTGATTCCCCAAGCTATGTAGCCCCTCCACCCCCATACTCATTGTACTTGTGCCTTTCCTCTGTAGCACTTCAAAGCTCAAATCAATGATTTGTTTTATGTTTATCTCCCACCACCAGGTTAAGTCCCATGGTGTAGGGACTGTACCACCTCCTTTGTATATCATTTCTGGTGGGTGATCAGCACATATTATGACCTCCACCCATATTTGTTCAATGAATGAACCAGTCACCAACAGTGTTGTATGAGGTTTACAGGCTCAGGGTTCAGAGGCAGACCCACCAGGTGTGAAGCCCACCTCTACTGCTTCCCAGAGGAATGCTCTCAGTCCACGTCTCAGTCTTCATAACATTACTTCCTTCCTCAGGGTGTCCAGCAAGTTAACGCACATGGAAAATGTACATCTTGCCCGGAGCAGGGCATTAACACGATAACATTAGTCCTTCAGGCAGGAAACACCAAAATAAGCATAGGAATGATTCTGCAGTGACAAAAACCATGTTGCTTTTACTAACTATCAAGGCACTGCTCTCTCTCATCTCACAAGGTCATGGGCCCCGGTCTCCTTTCATCCCTGCTTTTTGTATTTCTGGTTGGTTTGGCCTTGCTTCTCCCCAGAACGCAATTTCACACGGTTTGGGAAGAGATGATGTTCCTTGAAAGTTCCGCCCACGGCCGTCCCGAGAGGGCTCAGAGATACAAAGACAGATTTGGCTCTGTTCAAAACCTGTTTTGAACATTCGTTGCACATACTTCAAAAACCCTGGTCCCTTGGACTTCTCACCCATTTACTCTTGGCAGAAAGCAGTTTCCTGCTTCTGCAACGTTAAGGCTTTCAAGCTTAGGGGGAAAAGCTTTTTGGACAACAAACAGCCCTTTAAAAACAATATTTTGATGAGTTAAGTGTAAATGAATCAGAAACACATGGATTAAGCTTCTCTTGATGTACACATGGGTTTAATAATTATCGGAGGTGGGGGGAGAAGGGAAATGGGGCTGGAAAAGCCGTGTCTTGGGTTTTATCAAATCTAAAATGTTTGAGAAGTAATTCAAGACATTCTGCACACCCCCAAATGTAGCCAGATTTTCCGATTCCACTTCCAAGGAGCCACACCGGATCTTTCTAGTAACGATCTGAGTGTTCCAAAGTGCCAGGTTTTTGTGGCTCTGATTGGCTGGGCATGAAGCTATGATTTATGAGACCATGCAAAGATTTATATATTGCCATTATAAAAAATCCCTTCCAAACTGAACAGTACCCAAATGCAGCTTTATAAATATCTTTCCTGTTAGAAGCCTCCCTTCTATTCACAAAACTCTCCTTCTTTGCTTTTTTTCTTCCCCAGCCCCCCTTAAGCCACAGATTCCCCCATGAGGTCTCAGGCCAATGAAGAGAGAGGGAATTAATTTTACCACGGCTGAAACGTGTTTCGCTTTGGATTGAGTTTTAAATGACTTGGGTCCATATAAGCTGCGGGTCATAAGAAGGTTATAGCTAAAGGGCTCATAAGTTAGGTGAAGGGTGGAAGGGCTGGAATTTTATAAATGCTTATTGCTTTCATAAAAAGAAAAGCGAAGTTGTGTTCGTGACGAACACAGCCAAACACTCAATACATCAGGCTCGCCGTTTCCTAGAGGAAATGTCCTTCGCTGGTTTGGCGGGCTTCTGTCATCCTCCATTGCAATGACGTCATTAGTGTTGGGTGAGTAACTTCTTCCACATGGCACCCTCCATGGGTCCTTCCCCCAAATAAATTTTGAGTTACTCATAGCTCAGAGGTACTCTGAATTGCATGGCTTAATGGGCAGCAAGAAGGTGGGTGAAAGGTGGTGGGGGGAAGGACTTTCTGCTTTTCTAATTCAGTATTCCATAGGTCTCATTTCCAATGACAGGTGCACGAGCCCTATCCACCATGGAGTACAGAAGTTATCAGGAAAAGAAATAGCAGAGTCAAATCAGTATGGGTTTCAGAGACAGGCATGTGATTGCAAAGTTGGCAGAGTTGGCTGATTTATCAAATACAATATACAGGGGCCATTGGCCCAATAGTGTTGCATAGGAGAGCCGTTGCTCAAGTAACCTAAGCCATCTGTGTTAGTCAGCCATGCCACAGCAGTGCTGCATAACAAAATATCCCAAAATTCAGTAGATGGTAAGGACAATCAGGTATTCCTATGTTTTCAGATAAGTGAGTTGAATACAATCAGCAGAGATAATATAGACTTCAGCCTCCAGATTCTGACCATGGGCTCCAGGCTGTGAGACCATATATGCTTGGTCATGTCCATCCTTTTGTGACCCCATGGACTGTAGGCCACCAGGCTCCCCTATCCATGGAATTCTCCAGGCAAGAATACTGAAGTGGATTGCCATTTCCTTCTCCAGGGGATCTTCCCAACCCAGGGTTCAAACCCACACCTCTTGCATCTCCTGCATTGGTGGGTGGATTCTTTACCACTGAGCCACGAGCCTGTGAACTGAGCTCAAATTTCTTTCAAGTGTCTTTCATCTTCCTTGTACCAGTGATCAATCAGATTATGTGGACTTCTCCACGTGTCACTTTCCAGAGCTCAAATCTGCAATTCCTTCTCAAATATAATATTCTTCAGATATCCTTGTGTCTGTAATTCATGGTTTTCCTCTCCTGTAAGAGAGGGTAATCTGATCTCCCCTGCATACCTCAGATGGTTGTCACCTGAAGTCCAAATGAGCAGCTGGGAAAGCATGTATACTTCAGGAAGGCAGATGTTGATTCTTTACTTATACTGTTCTGCAATCCCTAGAAAAGAACCTAACACATAGTAGATGCTAATACATATTTGTATAATAATAATGAAGTTGACACCCAAGCCATGTTTTCTAGAATCCCACTGGAGTGGATTGATAGCCCCATCTACCTAATAATGGGGTGGATTGTACAAACTGAAACTTTCTTGAGGTTATAGTCATTAGATCTGCCTTACTAATAGACTATGCATTCAGGATTGGTCATTTTATAAATTGAGTCGTGATGGTGAGTGCCAGTAACAGAACCATATCATTCTTTAGAAAGAACAGAAACCCAACTCTAGCTCCACCAAAAAGGGGTAGGGAAGATTGGGACTGACATATATACACTATTGATACTAGATATAAACTAGATAACTAATAAGAACCTACGGTATAGCACAGGGAACTCTACTCAGTGCTCTGTGGTGACCTAAATGGGAAGTAAATCCAAAAATGAGGCAATATATGTAAACATATAGCTGATGCACTTTACTGTACAGTAGAAATTAACACAACATTGCAAAACAACTGTACTCCAGTAAATGTTTTTAAATAAATGATTTTTTTTAATGAGATGAGGGATGTATTGTTCCATCTAACCAAAAATTCCATGTCAGGTCAGGCAAATTAAAACAAGGGCCCAGGAATTAAAACAAGCACCCAGCTGCTCTCCATCTTTCCATTCTGTCTTGGAAAGTGACAGCTTAAGATGGTGTCAGTTCACTGCCGGACTTCTGAGTGAGGCCCTGTGATGCTCAAAAAGCATGGTTGCCAATGGCTCATTCTGAGGAAGTAACAGTGTCTCCATTGGGCATCCCTGCAGAAGGGGAAGAAACCTTAATTGTCAGGAACCCAATCAGATGACTTCCCGCACTTCACACATTCTGATTGGTTAGATATTCAACCCTGAGCCAATGACTGTGGTCTGGATAGAGATATGGTCATTGCTTGCACAAGTTGGACCTGGGAGCTGGGTGCCAGGGCCATCTCACCTGTGCTCAGTCACAGTCATATCCAACTCTTTGTGACCCCATGGACTGTAGCCCACCAAGGTCCTCTGTCCATGGGATTTCCCAGGCAAGAATACTGGAGTGGGTTGCCATTTCCCTTTCCAGGGGATCTTCCTGACCCAGGGATTGAACTTGTACCTCCCACATCTTGTGTATTACAGGCAGATTCTTTACCATTTGAGCCATCAGAGAAGCCCTCCCACCAAATCCTTGTGGCTGAAAGGGATAAATACCTGCAGAGGGAAACCCCTTGGTAGTGCTGGTGGGGAAAGAGTGGGCTGAATCCTGGTATACCCCCTAGATGTCACCACTTCACAGTCAGGTGACCTTTCCACAATTTCAAAAGCTCTTTCCCTGTACGTGAGACAGCAAAAGAGACGCAGATGAATAGAACAGTCTTTTGGACTCGATGGGAGAGGACGAGGGTGGGATGATGTGGGAGAACGGCATTGAAACATGTAAACTATCATAGGTGAAATGAATCACCAACTCAGGTTTGATGCATGATACAGGGTGCTCAGGGCTGGGGCACCGGGGTGACCCAGAGGGACGGAATTGGAGGGAAGTGGGAGGGGGGTTATGGAAGGGGAACACATGTATGCTCATAGCAGAGTCATGTCAATGTATGGCAAAACCAACATGATAATGTAAAGAAAAAAATAAATAAAACCTACTAATCAATCTAAAAAACAAAAAAAGCTCTTTCCCACACATGGTCCCTATGGAACCCTACAAAGGCTCTGTAAGGGACATAATAAAGTTCTTTGGTTCTGGCATTTCCCACAATGCTCCCCAAGAGGTCATCCATCTCTTCCCAACTCTGCATTTGTCAACATAACATGGGGCGTCAGAATTAGCCATGGTGGGATATTTACCTGAAAATGGGTAAAAGCTACAAATCATGACCTTTTTTATTTTTTCATACCCGCCAAAAGGATCAGAGAAGGATCTGTTTAGCATCCCCAATTGATCCTCCACTCTACCTCCACAACAGGCTTCAGAAGACACAAATCTGACTAAGGCATTCCATATCAATCCTTAGCTAATTTGCCTTCAAATAATCTTTCCAGATTCATTCCCTTATTTATCCTTTGAGCTCCAGCATTAACAAGTCATTCCCTATTCCTTAAAACACCAGATGCTCTCTCAGCTCAATGATTTTGCACGTTGCTCCCTCTGTCAGAACACCGTTGTCACCATTCTTCACCTGCTGGACTCCTCCTCCTCCATCAAAACCCAACTCAAATACTCCTTTACTTTGCAACTTCCAAGTAGAGCTGGCCAGTTGTTCTCTGGAGTCCCATCTCACCGCTACTCCAAGACTTGTCATTGCAAACTTAAGCACTCATTTACACATTTGTCACCCTCCTAAAAGACTGCCTATTTTGGTTCACTGTTGTCTTGCACTGAGCAATAATAAAATACATATGTATTTATTATGTGACATTGTGTGTCAGACTCTAGACTTTGTGACAATGATCAAACATGGTCCCTGACCTCAAAAAGTTCAGATGAGGTAAATAAGCAAACAAGATAGAGACCTAGCCTAATCATCATGACATCCCTCCCACCTAGCCTCTATTATGTGCTGAACATCTGTTTGTGGTAAGCAGGACAAGTCAAACTCTTTTTTCGGCTGATTGGAGCCAGTGGGAAAGCATTCTTGACTCAGCTGTCATTTGTAATAGACCAGCGTCACCCAACACTATTTAGCATCCTTGTGGTATAAATACAAAACAGGTTACAGAGACGCAGACCTTGATGTCTGGGAGCCAGCATGAAACAAATGACATCAACCCTCGGCAAATAGGAAAGAACAAACAAGCAGAGAAAGAGCTGCATGCTTCTCAGGGAGAACGGAATGGGTGGCACCAGCTTGCGATGGGATCAGAGCACAGGGACACAGAGTACCAGGAACTCAGGCCAGCTGCCCTATTTGGGTGGGAGAAACAGCATGAGTCACCACCTCAGCCACACTCGAAACTCTAAGGAGTGTCTTGGGTAAGAGGTGTGTAAGGCACGGAGATGATAATTAGCCACAGCCAACTTTTTTTTTTTTTTTTTTTGAGCACTGATGTATGCACCGGCATTGTTCTGAGCATTCTCTCTACCAGACCACTGAATACCCAGAGTAAGCCTGATATGAATATTCACTTGTTACAGATTAAAAAGTTGAGCCTCAGAAGTGTTAAATCACATGCCTAAGATTGCCCAGCCAGTAAACTAGAGGGCTAGATTTCCAACTCAGATTCTGTTGATTACTGAACTCATTTTTCACTTCACACTAATTCAGAGAAGTTAGCCAAGAACACAAGATAAGAGTTGACCCTCTTTTTCAAAGAGTAATCAAGTCTGGGCCAAGTGTGTGTAAAAGTTTGTGAAACAGTCAACCTTCAATTTATTCTTGACTCTGAAGACCCTCTGCTTGGTCTTTCACATGCTCCTGTTCCTCTTCCTCACTGATGTTTTTTTCTCCTTTATTTCTGGAGTTTTAGGAGGGTAGATATAAGAAAAGATTCCAAGATCCTTAAGGTAGAAAAATCTACAATATAAACCCATAGCCTGAACAGATGGTCGGGGTAGAGTATCTCATCTGCCTCTTTGTCCAGGATCATTTGGGGAGTGACCTGTATTATATGTCAGAGATGACCCCCTCCATCTGAGTTGCTGAGAGGGTTATTTACAAAGGTTTAGCAGATCAGGAGAATCAACAGGGGCCAATGTAGTACCCAGGGGCTGACTGCAGTTGGGAGCCATTACTACCCTGGTTCTCAAGAGGCAAGGGGGAAAATGAACCTGAAAGAAAAATGTAGATGAATGAGGCAGGCTTGATTAAGGAGGGAGGGGGGACCCGGAGGGGAAGCATATGTAAACCCATGGTGATATCATAACAATGTATGGCAAAAACAATAATTAAAAAAAAAAAAAAAAGAAGTGTATGAATAAAATCTGGCCTCATAGAGTCATATATCTAGAAAAAAAAAAAAAAAGAACACAAAGTTGGTGGAGGGCCATGATCAACCTGACAAGAGGAGCCTGGATTATAAACACTCTGAGCTCCACCTCTCCAAAACCACCCCCACACCTCATGCTGGCTCCTCCCAACAGCTGAATTCAATCCAGAATGCAGATAACCCTACTGATACAGTCCAGTCGGAAAACTTCCCAGGAAGAGAATGTGGATCTGGAAGGACTAATGGAAAAAAACAAACAAAAAAGGCAAACCCATTTTGTGAAGTCAGTCTCCTAGAGGTGGAGCACAAAATTCACTTCCCCAGCTTCCCTTGCAGCTAGAGCTTGACCATGTGGCCCAGCCTTTCAATCAGATGTGTTCAGGTGTGACTTCCATGGGGCTGAAAGGGGATGGCCTGGAATGCATTCTGACATTGTGGCCTCCAGAAGGACCAGTGACAGCTGTCTTCATGGTGGTGTTTTCAGTAGTGTTAGTGGGGCACGTTGTCCAGGTCTGGTGTAGCAACCCAGGAGTACAATCCAAATGGTACAGGTTTTAAGCTTTCTTTTCTGTCCTGGAAATTTGGTGAACTTTCTGATATCCTCAACACAATCCTTTTCTGCCTAAATTAGCTAAAGTGGATGCTGTTGCTGGCAACCATGAGCTCTGACTGATGCACTTCTCTTCTCTAGAATGTTCTATGGCTCCCTCTTGCCCTTGAAGTGCTAAACCCTCCAGAACTCAGATAAAATCCAACTTATGTTACAATCCCAAATAAAATCCTCTCCACAATCCCACCTTCCACTCAAGGGCCTTGCTCTCCAGTCACAAAGTCCCCAAGCTGTTTATCACTTTGGTGCCTCCATAAAGGGTCACTCCCTGCCTGCCTACATCACCATCTTCCCTGCTCCTTATCTAAAAAATTCAGTCTTTGAGAATGCAGCACAATCACCTCCTCCATGAAGCCTTCCCATCCAGCCTCTAGGAAGATTTTGTGATCCTTTCTCTGTGCTCCTTCAGGGATAGAATGATATGTCTACTGACATTAAATTTTCATGGGACAATCTGCTCCCAGTGAGGATGGGAAAAGGGTCTGTGTCTTAGAGTCTGTTATAATTTCCCAGGGCTGTCAAAACAAATTACCACAAACTGGGTGACTTAACAGAAATCAGATATTCTCTCATCCTAGAGGCCAGAGGGCAGAAATCAAGGTGTCTACAGGGTCAGTTCCTTCCAGAGGCTCAGTAAATGCTTAGACAGGGTGAATGAGGGAATGGAGTACATGGAAATTTTCCTTATGTATCAAAACTCAGTGTCTCCTACCAACATTCCCTTTCCTTCATCCATGCCTTTGTCCCACTTCTCCACCAGGGACCAGTCAAGTGTATAGAGCATCTGTCAGGAGAGAAGGCAGCTGCATGTCTATTTCTCCTGACCCCACCTCCAACAGCCCCCACCAACTCTTTTTTCATATTGTTGATGTTGTTTAGCAGCTCAGTCATGTCCAACTCTTTGCGACCCCATGGACTGCAGCAGACCAGGCTTCCCTGTCCTTCACTATCTCCTGGAGTTTGTTCAAACCCATGTCCATTGAGTCAGTGATGCCAACCATCTCATCCTCTGTCATCCCCTTCTCCTCCTGCCCTCAGTCTTTCCCAGCATCAGGGTGTTTTCCAATGAATTGGTTCTTCACATCAGTTGGCCAAAGTATTAAAGCTTCAGCATCAGTCTTTCCAATGAATACTCAGGATTGATTTCCTTTAGGCTTGACTGATTTGATCTTGCTATCCAAGGGACTCTCAAGAGTTAACCTTATTATTATTTTTTTGACAGCACTGGGTCCTCGTTGTTGCACGTGGGCTTTCTCTAGTGGCGACGAGTAGGGGCTACTCCCTAGTCGCGGTGCACAGACTTGTTGCAGAGGCTTCTCTTGCTGCGGAGCACAGGCTCTAGGGTGCATGGGCTTCTGTAGCTGAGGCTCGCAGGCTCTAGAGTGCAGTCTCAGTAGCTGTGGTGCTCTGGCTTAGTCACCCCTTGGCATGTGGGATCTGCCTGGACCAAGGAGTGAACTAGTGTCCCCTGCATTGGCAGACAGATTCTTAACCACAGAACCACCAGGGAAGTCCCCCTTCACCAGCTCTTCAAGTCGGATGTTTTTATCGTGGATGAATCCAGCCAGGTAAACAGGGTGGGCAGAAATTTCCCTTTCATCCCTAGACTATCTAATTTCCATGTTTCCCAGCTTTACTGAGGCATAGTTGACACACAAAAATTGTATATATTTAAGGTGTAAAATGGATTTCCCGGGGTAGCTCAAATGGTAAAGAATCTGCCTGCAATGCAGGAGATCTGGGTTCGATCCCTGGGTCAGGAAGATCCCCTGGAGAAGGAAATGGCAACCCACTCCAGTGTTCTTGCCTGGAGAATCCCGTGGACAGAAGAGCATGATGGGCTACAGTCCATGGGGTCACAAAGAGTTGGACACAACTGGGCGACTAACACTTTCAAGGTAAAAAATATGATGTTTAGACACACATATATGTTATGAAATAATCACCATAGATTCATGTGTATGTAATGAAATAATCACCACAATTAAGATGTCCATCACTTTACTCACCTAGCTACTATTTTCTTTCACTTTTGTGTTGTGTGATGAGCACACTCAAGATCTACAGATTTATTCTCTTGGCAAATTTCAGGTATACAGTACAGTCCTGTCATTTCTAATCATCAGGTGGTACATTAGGTCTTCAGAACATATTCATCTTGCATAACTGACATTTTGGAGTAGGAGGAAGTATTTGCAAACCATCTATCTGATTAGGGGTTAGTATCCAAAATATATAAGAAATACAACCCCAAAACAAACACACGCAAAAAAATCATCATCGTTATCTAACTAAAGAAACAGGCAAAGAAATGGAATAGACACTTCCCCAAACAAGATGTGCAAATGGCCAACAAGTATGTAGTAAGGTGCTCAGTGTCACTTACCATCAGGAAAATGCAAATCAAACCACAAGACATCATCTCACATCTGTTAGGATGGCTACTATCAAAAAGACAGGAGATAAGTGTTGGTAAGTGTGTGGAGAAAGGGAACGCTTATGCACCGTTGGTGGGAATGTGAAGTGGTATAACCACTATGGAGAACAGTACGCAGTTCCTTTGATTTCTTTTGCACTTTCGGGCAAGCAATTGCCTTGCTATAAATAGAATGTTCTCATGAGAGGTAATCTCAGCACTTCCCTTCCCCACTCTTCTGTTCCAGCCGAAAATGCTACCGTAATGGTTTCCATCTGGAAGAGGAATTAAGAAAGAAGGAGGCAGCTGGGGATGTGAAGGAAGTTAGGGTGTGGAGGCATGAACAGCTCAGACGTGCATCTAGTGAATGACTGGACCAGGGTGTAAGGTGGAGACCAGAGGAAGAATGAATCTAAATGCAAAGTCAAGTTTCTTCTCTCTCGCTCAAAAATTAAGAACCTATGCTTGACGCAGACAACTTCATGCAAAAAAAGAGAAGCCAAAGCAAGCCAGAGGTCCCGGGTCTCCAGGAAAGGAAGCGCACTACCACTGCGAGTTTTCTCAGGAACAGTCCTCGTAACATCTGCCAGTTAAATTCATGGGCTTCGGATCTGGTCCCATCTCGTGGTGATTCTCTGCTCCAGCACCTGGCACTTGGCAGAGATGTTGTATTGGGTACTGGTGCCATCTCAAATCTATGTCTACTTGGAACCCCAGAATGTAATATTATTTGCAATAAGGATCACTGTAGAGGTAATTAAGGTAAGGATCACAAGATAAAACCATCCTGAATCTGAGTGAACTGTATATCCAATGAAGGGTGTCCTTATACAGGAAAGAAAAGAGAAGACACACAGAGAAACCCAGAGGAGGAGGCCAGTTGAAGACAGAGGTGCAAACGGGTGTGATGAGACTTCAACTCAGAGAACACCAGGCATTGCTAGAAACCAAAGAGACAACGAAAGATCTTCCCCACAGCCTACAGAGGGAACTGTGACTCTGCTGACACCTTGACTTTGAACTTTTCACCTTCAGAATTTAAAGAATCAATTTCTGTTGTGTTAAGCCACCAAGTTTGGTGACTTGAAAATCCAATAACAGATGTGATGCCAGGCAAGCCATTTTATTTCTCCTCTCTAAGCCTCTGTTTTCTCATCTTTAAAATGGGTACAATAGAGGACTTCCCTCGTGGTCCAGTGTTTAAAACTTGGCCTTCCAATGCAGAGGGTACAAGTTGAGTCTCTGCTTGGGAAACTAAGATCCCACATGCCTCCTGGCCAAAAAACCAAAACATAAAACAGAAGCAGTCTTGTAAAGACTTTAAAAATGGTCCACGCCAAAAAAAAAACAAAAATCTATAACAAAAAAGAAAAGAAGGAAACTAAGAACAGTGTTTAAAAAAGTAAAACAGGTACAGTAGTAACATGAGGCTGTCTTCAGGGCCGCGGTCTTTATAATTCTTACAAGCGCATCAACTACAGAGGAGAAACCCATGAACAGACTATCCCCACACCTTGAGACAATCATCTAGCAGAGATATAGAGAAGAAGAGAGACCAATGTATCATTTTTGTGGATCAGCTCCAGACATCAGAGGGGTGAGCTGGAAAGGGCAGGATAAAAGCATAGAAGACCTCAGATGATATGGGGAGAAAAGGACCCCAGAGATAGGCAGGAGAAATGCAGAGATAAATCCCTCCCTCCTAAAAAAATGATCATGCTCTTCTGGTGCTTCTAAAAGGGCCCAAGACACAGTACTGCATCTCTCTGAGCCTGTTTGTTTTCCCATAAAATGGGAATAATAATAGAATCCCTCTTGCAATATTTTTTATTAGGATTAAATGAAGATTAAATGACACTTGGCATAGCAAGCCCTTAAGACAATGTCTGGTATTCATTCATTCATTCATTCATTCCACGTATAACTGTTGGACCCAGGTTTGGGCCAGGCACCAGGCGAGTAAGAAGCACCCAGTAAATTCCATCTGTTGTTGTTATTATTGTTATTGGGTGAGCTGGGAACATCTC
The DNA here is from genome assembly GCA_007570785.1 of Antilocapra americana. NCBI lineage: Eukaryota > Metazoa > Chordata > Mammalia > Artiodactyla > Antilocapridae > Antilocapra > Antilocapra americana. Next base: position 2,474,851 of record ML663006.1, read on the forward strand.
TGTTGGTCAAGGGCTCGCCTGACTGTGGAAGAAGGAGGCAAAGGGACTATCCATTTTCCTCTCCCTCAATCCCAATCAGCCTCCAGATGTTCTCCTTGGCACCATGCTGAGAGGTACGCATCCATCAGCAAAGATTTTTCAGGACCACAGAGGACTGGGGGTAAAATCATCCCACCCCTGCACGTGGATATCTGCCCTGAGGACACAGCCCTCACCTCCCAGAAATGCAACGGGAGTGACGGAACAACCATAAATCTCACGCGTGACTTCACGTTAATCAGTCCTGCTGCTCAGCTGAGAAACAGGACGCAGGGACTTTGCAAGTTCCCTTGTGCCCTCAGACCCATGAAGAAAGATCACTTCATTTGTTCATTCATTCATTCCTTCTTTCAATAAATAGTTATTGAGCATCTCTATGTGTTGGGAACTGTTCCAGATTCTGATGATTAAGGGGAAAAAATAAACAATGTCCCTCCCATCATGGAATTACCAGCTCTGTGTACTATACAGATAAGTATGTTATTTCAAACCTAGACAAGTACACCAAGGAGAAGTTACCCATTGTGATGAAAACATTTATAGAGGGATCTGACCATGGGGTCAGGAGAGGGGACTGATGAAGGCCAAAAACTGAAGAATAATATGTAGGAGTTAAGCAGGCCAGGAGGGAAGTGGGAAAGTGTTCCAGGTAGTGGGAATAGCTGGTGCAAAGGCCCTGTGGTTACAGGGAGGCTTGCTGGAGGGTAGAGAAGGAGGAAGGCTGTGGAGAGGAATGAGACAGGGCTGGAAGGAGGCAGCAGGTTTATGAAGTTAAATTTGCTGTATCTCAGCTCCATTTCACAGATAAGAACCCAGATCCAGGAGGTTTAGTCACTTGCCCAGGCAGCAAAGGATCTCCTTGACCTGTCTGAACTTAGGACTTTTGGTTTTTTCTTTGCTTGCTTCCATAAGCAAAAGGAAGATAAGGAGAGATCTTGGGAAGGAGATTGCAATAAGGTGGGGGTAAGGGATGGACATGCATGGCTTAAGCACAGCCCCCCTCTCACTCCCAGACAAGCTGATGGGCCAGAATATTATTATCATTTTGCCTTTACACAGCACTTTTGCTTTTCTTTTTTACTTTGCTTTAGGGTGTTTTTGTTTTTTGTTTTGGTGGTGGGTGGGGAGGGTTTACTGCTCCACCCAGCATGTGAGATCTTAGGTCTCCTACCAGGGATCAAACAGAGCCTTAACCCTCTGGAGCACCAGGGAAGTGCCACACTTCTGCTTTTCTATGATTTCCTTCAATTGTCAAGGTAAGAATTATTATCCCCATTTTCCTGGAAGGGAGACTGAGGCAATGGAAAGTGAAATGCCTTGCTCTGAAGCAGAGGGCTCCTGGTGCTGAAGCCAGGATCGAACTCCATTTTTCTGACTCCTAATCCAGTGACCTCCCACTGCTCCTCTGCCTTTTCCCCACTTGTCTCAGGCCAGACACCATCCCTTGCTAAGGCTGTTCTCACAAACACGTGGGTGACCCTGGAAGAGAACATATTCATTCGGAGCCTAATTAACTCTAATCTGATTCCCACTCTCACTTTTCAAGTGGCAAAGGTTAAAAAATAAATAAATAAATGGCAGGAGTTTTGTTTTCAAGTACCTTTCTGTGGCTCACGCTGCATAATTTCATCCACATTCCCATACTTTTCATACCTGTAATGTTAGCCAAGCTTAGCCTTATGTCACTGAGTCTCCTTTTGTAAAAAGACTGCCCACCTGAGGATCACATGAAAAACACAAGAGACCTGGACACAACTCCTGGTGAGTAGACTATGGTCTGCAGAGTTAGACTTTACTGTTGCTCTAAGGATGATCAGAGCCACGAATGAGCTTTCCTGAGGAAAGTCCCTCAGAAAGAGTCAAGGGCAAAGACTTCGCTGGTAGTCCAGTGGTTAAGAATCTACCTTGCAATGCAAGGGCCACGGGTTCGATCCCCAGTCCAGGAACTAAGATCCCACATGCTAATGGGATCTGTAGAAAGATCAACTAAGCCCACTTGCCTCAATTAGTGAACCTGCGAGCTCTGGAACCAACATGCCACAACTGGAGAGTATGCGAGCCAAAACAAAAGACCTCAAACAAAAGACCTCACGTGCTGCAAGCAACAAAGACCCGACACAGCCAAATAAATAAACAATTTAAAAAAAATTGTCAAGCGTCAAAAACAGTCAAATCACAAGGCAAGGTATTGGACCATTTTAGAAAGACACTTAGCAAACAAGCTTTGGAAAAACAACCACAGAAAATCAATTATCTGCTTTGGAAAAACAATCACAGAAAATCAATTATCTGATGAACCATTGGTTAATCATGGGGGAAGATGTATATGAACTTAAATCATCTGGGAATAGTCTGCTCAAATGGCTTCTAAGCGAGCAGACAGACGGATGTCTGCTGAGATATTCTATGTGACCACCTCTTCCCTGTGATCATACTTTTAGGATGCTATGTTCCCATTAGACACCTGAGCTCTCCCGGCTATGAAAAGAAAAATGGAGTTAACAACTCTGTTTTACTGAGCACTTATTCTTCCCAGATACCATGCTAGCAGTCACATGTTGCATTGGCAAAAAAAGTTCATTCAAGATCCATACCAGTACTGGCACAAAGACAGAAATATAGATCAATGGAACAAAATAGAAAGCCCAGAGATAAATCCACACATCTATGGACACATTATCTTTGACAAAGGAGGCAAGAATATACAATGGAGAAAAGACAATCTCTTTAACAAGTGGTGCTGGGAAAACTGGACAGCCACTTGTAAAAGAATGAAACTAGAACACTTTCTAACACCATACACAAAAATAAACTCAAAATGGATCAAAGATCTAAATGTAAGACCAGAAACTATAAAACTCCTAGAGGAAAACATAGGCAAAACACTCTCTGACATAAACCAGAGCAGGATCCTCTGTGACCCACCTCCCAGAATATTGGAAATAAAAGCACAAATAAACAAGTGGGACCTAATTAAAATGAAAAGCTTTTGCACAACAAAGGAAACTAAAAGCAAGGTGAAAAGGCAGCCTTCAGAATGGGAGAAAATAATAGCCAATGAAGCAACGGACAAACAATTAATCTCAAAAATATACAAGCAATTCCTGCAGCTCCATTCCAGAAAAATAAACGACCCAATCAAAAAGTGAGCCAAAGAACTCAACAGACATTTCTCCAAAGAAGACATAAAAATGGCTAACAAACACATGAAAAGATGCTCAACATCACTCATTATCAGAGAAATGCAAATCAAAACCACAATGAGATATCACTTTACACCAGTCAGAATGGCTGCCATCCAAAAGTCTACAAGCAATAAATGCTGGAGAGGATGTGGAGAAAAGGGAACCCTCTTACATTGTTGGTGGGAATGCAAACTAGTACAGCCACTATGGAGAACAGTGTGGAGATTCCTTAAAAAACTGCAAATAGACCTGCCATATTACCCAGCAATCCCACTGCTGGGCATACACATTAAGGAAACCAGAATTGAAAGAGACATGTGTACCCCAATGTTCATCGCCACATTGTTTACAATAGCCAGGACATGGAGCAACCTAGATGTCCATCAACAGACAAATGGATAAGGAAGCTGTGGTACATAGACACAACGGAATATTACTCAGCCATTAAAAAGAATTCATTTGAATCAGTTCTACTCAGGTGGACGGAACTGGAGCCTATTATCCAGAGTGAAGTAAGCCAGAAGGAAAAACAAAAATACAGTATACTAACGCATATATATGGAATTTAGAAAGATGGTAATGAGAACCCTGTATGTGAGACAGCAAAAGAAACACAGATGTATAGAACAGTCTTTTGGACTCTATGGGAGAGGGCAAGGGTGGGATGATATGGGAGAACAGCACTGAAACATGTTAATTATCATATGTGAAATCAATCGCCAGCCCAGGTTTGATGCTCAGGGCTGGTGTACCGGGATGACCCAGAGAGAGGGAATCAGGAGGGAGGAGGGAGGGGGGTTCTGGAAGGGGAACATATGTATACCCATGGCAGATTCATGTCAATGTATGGCAAAACCAACACAATAATGTAAAGAAAATTTTTAAAAAATTAATTAGTTAAAAAAAAGATTCATACCATCTTGCAGAAAAACTCAAACGAACTTTTCAGTCACCCCAACACATTAACATATGTTACATCTCACGTAAGCATCATGTCAATCCTCTGTAGCATATATTCCTATTACCCCCATCTTACATATAAGAACACTGAGGTTGGTTAAGACTTGCCCAAGTGGCAGAAACAGGTTTGGAACCTCGGGTTGTTTGATCCTACATTCTTAGGACATTTTGCTCAATAGCCCCACAGATTGACATCCAAGCCCTTTCCAGATCTCAAAATTTCTGAGTTCTCAGGTATACCCCCACCCTTATCCTTGCTTCCTGAAAACCCTCTCATACACATTATTCTTTCATAGGTCAGTCTTGGCAGCCCCAGGCAGGGTCAGGGGACAGGCAGGTCAGGAAAGTTGAGTTACTCAGCTATAAATTCTCTGTCTCTGACACACCCCTTAACTGCTTATCTTTTGAAAACACGGCCTGGGATAAGGCTGGGGGATGGCAACCCAAGTCATAAAGCAGATGGCCAGGGGACATGGGGTGTCTGGGCGATGCTCCTGACATTCTAGCCAGGTGATAGCAGCAGAGCAGCCCACTCTTCCCTCCCCCTGCCAAATGACCTGACCCAGAGAGATGCCACAGGGAAGTCACCAGAGATCTTCTCTCATCTGTCCCCATTCTTGCCAGATCCCCTCTGAGCCCTTACCCCATGTCTGTCCTTCATCCTCTGATGTGTTTCAGATGTGTGAATATGATATGAAAGCTCCAATTTCAAAGCCTCTGTGGACTGAGGCTCCAGACTCTTGGGCCCCAGGCTCTTCATCAAGACCCTTTCCCATGGATGGATGGATGGATGGGGCCATCACACATCACTGCAGTGGGGCCATCTTCCCGAAGGTCTCCATCATTATGACAGAAAGGGCACCAGAAACCCCTCTCTTCAGAGTGAGGCCAGTGGAAGAAAGCTGGGGAAAAGATTAACCTCCAGCTAAACCCAGGAATGGGGCTTCCCTGGTGGCTCAGTAGGAAAAAATCCACTGTCAATGCAGGAGATGCAAGTTCAATCCCTGGGTCAGGAAAAATCCCATCAAGAAGGAAATGGCAACCCACTCCAGTATTGTTGCCTGAAAAATTCCATGGACAGAGGAGCCTGGCGGGCTACCGTCTATCAAGTCACAAAAGAGTCAGACACACCTGGTGACTAAACAACAGCAACAACCCGGGGATGAGCAACCAGAAAGCTCAAATGACCGCACACTGGGGTGAGGTGTGGGGAAGAGTGCCCAGGGAACTGACAATCACTGGAGGCTGCTTTCCAACAGCAGTATCTTGGGCAGGACTCCTCAGCCTCAGTTATGCGCCATCAACATGTGGCAAGAGCTTCTTAAATACCATTGCTTGGGTCAACCCCAGTGATTCTGGTTCAACTGGCCAAAAGTTGGACTTGGATGTTAGCAGCTGTAATTGTGTTTTTTTCTCTAAGTCCCTTAGGTGACTGTGTTGATTCTCTATTGCTGTATAACAAATCGCCACAAATGTAGGGACTCAAAAAATACACATGTGTTGTCTCTTGGTTTCTGTGGGTCAGGAATCTGAGCATGACTCAGTTGGAGCCTCTGTTTCAGTATTTCTCAAGAGGCAACCAGGACTTCGGTCTCATCTGAAGGCTCGACTGGGGAAGGATCCATTCTCAAGCTCCTGTGCCATTGGCAGGTTCCAATTTCTGGCAGGTTATAGGACTGATAATCTCAGTTCCTACTGGCAAGTGGGAACCTGTATTTCTCATGCTTTAAAAGAGTATATAAATCTCCCAGGGACGTTGCTAAAATGTAGATACTGGGTGGTTCCTGAAACTCTGCATTTCTTATTAAGTCCCATGTGATAGGCATGCTGTTGGTCCTCAGATATCCCAAGGATTCAGGGAGCATCATAGGCCCAAGCAGATGTTTTTAAGGTCCAATTCCGACCTCATCTTTAGCATCATTAGAGTTAAGCTGCCATACCCAGACATTGTAAAGCATAAAGCTGAATCCACTAGCACATTGGATTAACCAGAATCTCATATTCAGTAATGCATCATCAAGCACATCTCTTTTTTCCAGTCAAATGAAGTAGTCCCCAGACCCTAATGACTTGGCTTTTGAGATTTCACTTTATAGATTAAAAGAGTTAATACATGTAAATACATGCACGTGATATATTATACAGTACAACTCCAATGAAGTTACAGAAACAATTTTTACTGTCGACCACCTAGAAGTGAAAAAAGACAAAACTTGGAAATAAAGAGAACAAACATTGAGTTCCCACTACAGATTCTTTCATTTAAAAACATTATAGTGCATGTGTGCATGCTAAGTTGCTTCAGTCGTGCACAATGCAATGGACTGCAGCCCCCCAGGCTCCTCCTCTGTCCATGGGATTCTCCAGGCAAGAACACGGGAGTGGTTGACATGCCTTCCTCCAGGGGATCTTCCCAACCCAGGGACTGAATCTGTGTCTCTTACATCTCTTGCTGCTGTTGGGCTGCTGCCGCTAAGGCGCTTCAGTTGTGTCTGACTCTGTGCGACCCCATAGATGGCAGCCCGCCAGGCTCCCTCGTCCCTGGGATTCTCCAGGCAAGAACACTGGAGTGGGTTGCCATTTCCTTCTCCAACGCATGAAAGTGAAAAGTGAAAGTGAAGTTGCTCAGTCATGTCCGACTCCTAGCGACCCCATGGACTGCAGCCTACCAGGCTCCTCCGTCCGTGAGATTTTCCAGGCAAGAGCACTGGAGTGGGGTGCCATTGCCTTCTCCACACATGTCATGAAGTGTGGCCAAAAAAAATTTTTTTATTTTAAAAAAATAAATAGATAAAAACATTTAGTGCCCTATTTCCTTGATTCTGAAACAAAAATTCTGAAATCCAAATATGCATTAAAACTGATGTGTACAGCTGATTCACTGATGTTTTTAGCTAAAAAAATCTTGATTATATTATGATTGCAATCATCTCTGAAGTCTCCCTGCATCCACATTTGCACCCTTCCATCCATCCACTCCGTGCTTTCTTGGTGGCTCAGTGATAGAGAATCTGCCTGCAATGCAGGGGACCCGGGTTCGATCCTGGGTTGGGAAGAGCCGCTGGAGGAGGGCATGGCAACCCATTCCAGTATTCTTACCTGGAGAATCCCATGGACACAGGAGCCTGCTACAGTCCATAGAGATGCACAGAGTCAGACACGACTGAAGTGACTTAGCAGCAGCAACAGCAGTCTAGCCACTCAGCAAAGCCACCAGAGTCAGCCTCACCCTTTATAAGGATGAGGTAAGTCAGATCAGGTCCCTCCTTTATGCACATCCCTGCCATAGGGCCTGTCTCACTCAGAGTAGAATGCAGAGTCCTGACTGCTGTCTACCTGTATGATCAGGTCCCTTGACCTCTGACTTCATCTTCCTCCCTGCTTCCCATCACTCACTCTGCTCCAGCCTTGCAGATCTCCTGGCTGTTCTCTGAGTATGCTGAGCACAGCCCACCCCAGAGCCTTTGCACTTTTTGCACTTGCAAATCCTTCTGCCTGGAACACCCTAGTCCAATATTTGCATGTCTGACTTGCCTCACTTCCTCCACATCTCCACCCAAGTGTCACCTTATCAGAGAGGTCTTCTAAGACTACCCTACTTATGAAAACCCAGTATCCTACATTAATTGACTTTATAATATTAGGTTGGTCAGAAAGTTTCTTCAGGTTTTTCCACAAGATGTTACAGAGAAACCCAAACAAACTTTTTGGAAAGTTATCAGATACTGTCCATTGTTTCTCATCTGGCTCCCCAAAACAGAAGGTACATCCTCGGAGATGGGGGCCTTTGCCTTGTTTACTGCTGTGTTCTCTCCACCTAAATACTGTCTGGACGATAGCTGGCAGTCAAATACTTCTTGAAGAAATGATATGATAAATGTGCTCTTTAAAAAAAACCTTCTCCATAACATAGTTAAATAAATATTGCTAATGGTGACAGATTTTATTTTCTTGGGCTCCAAAATCACTGTGGACAGTGACTGAAGCCACAAAATTAAAAGACACTTGCTCCTCAGAAGAAAAGCTATGAAAAACCTAAACAATATATTAAAAAGCAGACATCACTTTGCCAACAAAGGTCCATATAGTCAGTTACGATTTTTCCAGTAGTCATATACGGATGTGAGAGTTGGACCATAAAGAAGGCTGAGCACCAAAGAATTGGTGCTTTCAAATTGTGGTGCTGGAGAAGACTCTTGAGAGTCCCTTGGACTAGCAAGGAGATCAAACCAGTCAATCCTAAAGGAAATCATCCCTGAATATTCATTGGAAGGCCTGCTGCTGAAGCTGAAGCTCCAACACTTTGGCCACCCAATGGGAAGAGCCAACTCATTGGAAAAGACCCTGATACAGGGAAAGATTGAGGGCAAGAGGAGAAGGGGATGGCAAAGGATGAGATGGTTGGATGGCATCACTTACTCAATGGACATGAGTTTGAGCAAACTCTGACAGATAGCAAAGGACAGGGAAGCCTGACGTGCTGCAGTCAATGGGTCACAAAGAGTCACAAATGACTTAGTGACTAAACAACAATGAATAAAAGCTATTTACGTCTACAAAGAGAAGGAATAGCATCATTTCAACATGCAATCTAGTGAAAAATATTAGAGATTTTACATGTTATATCATTCGTGAGTCTGAAATCCAGTGCACACCCCATCGCAGTTCGGGCCACCCATACTTCACGTGCTTGATGGCCACATATGGCTGGCGGCTGCTGTACTGGACAACACAGGTTGTCCTGGATGCAAACTCTCCTGCACGACTGTCATCTGAGATCAAGACACCTCTCAGCCTGGTAATCCCTTCCCTCTCCCCACAGAAAGCTCCCATGTGTCCCCCTCCCTATAACTTCGTAGAACCACAGAGGAGCCTCTACAGGACAAGCTGAGCCCAGCCCAAGCATGCAGAAGGAGACAATGAGAGCATGGGTACTGAGACAGTCAATTCCTAGTCAGGTTGGTAAGAAGTCTGGGGTCCCAGAAGAGGAGAAAGAGGTTTGGGGCTCTCGAAGAGGAGATAGGGGTCTGAAATTCTCAAGGAGGAGGAAAGGACAAACATCTTTTTTTCTCTAAATTCCTTAGTCTTAGTAAGTTTCTTTAAGCCTGGAACTAATGATTACACAAGGGACAACTCAGTTCAAACTCTGTACTAAGGATTATGTAACAACAATGTATCCTGCTTGAGGATAGTTTCTCCTTCCTGAAAACCTTCTGGCTAATCCCATTATCTTAAAATGTAAATAATGGGAGTGGATCTAGTAAGATCTTCACAACCTTGAGACATTCTTTTGATTTATTGTGGTAACTAATTAAAAAAGTATACAATTCCCTTGCTTAGACTAGGGACGGGGGCATTCTCCGTCCTGAATGTTATTGACCGGAGACATTTCAATATTCACTTACATAACAAATCACCGGCCATAGGCATTAGTTTCTGCAGAAATCCCCCAGTCAATAATGTGTTACTGTTCACAGCAAAAGTGAGCAGAACAGAGACTTCCTATATACCCCCTAACTCCCTCACATACACAGCCTCACCCATTCCCAACATCCCCACCAGAGGGGGACATTTGTTACAATCCATGCAATATACTGACTCACCACCATCAGCCAAGTCCATAGTTGACACTCTGGGTTTATAATGACAGGTATCCACTATGATAGGATCATACAGACTAGTTTTGCTGCCCTAAAAATCCTCTGTGCTCCACCTGCTCATCCCTGGTCAAAAGATTTAACACACCAAATTCAATTATGTCATCTCTAAAATCTGTCAACTGCGCCCTTGACTGTTGCTGGGCCTCTTTTGATTCATTCATGTACCAAATATTTATGGAGTTTCTACTCTGAGCTTGGTCTTTATGCAGGCAATCTGGGTAACATCTCAGCTCCTGCCTTCCAGCATTTTACCTGTTGCTGGAGGAGCCAGGCTAGAAAAGCCTCAATGACAATCGTGAAACAATCTTGGGATCCTGATGACAGGCTAAACAAGACTTGCAGGTCAGGAAGGCTGCCCGGAGGAAGTGACATCCAAGGTTAGAACTGAGGATGCATAGAAAGAAAGAGATTAAAGGGGGAGGAAACAGATATGAAAAGTCCTGGAGCAGAAGGAGAGAGGGGTTAAGTAAATGTAGGGCTGAACAAGACAAAGAAATTAATGGGACCTCCCTGGTGGTCCAGTGGTGAAGAATCTGCCTGCCAATGCAGGGGACACAGGTTCGATTCCTGGTCCAGGAAGATTCCACAAGCCACAGGGCAGCTAAGCCTGTGCACCACAACTACTGAACCCACACCCTACAGCCCATGCTTGCAATAAGAGAAGTCACCGCAATGAGAAGCTTGCACACCGCAACGAGAGGAGCCCTCACTCGCCACAACTAGAGAAAAGTCAGCATGCAGCAATAAAAAACCCAGCACAGCCAAAAACAAATAAATAAATAAAGTAAAAAAGAAACCGAAGGCATAGAGCATCATTTCTAGCATGGAGCCTGCTAGGAAGCCCCCACTGCCAGCTGCTGTGATGAGGAAACCCACAGACATTCTGCCGGTGCCTAAACTGTCCCTGACACTCCAAATGTGAGGGGGTCTTTCTGCTTTAATCCACAGAATTAGCTTCTGGCCCCACCAGTGCCATTCCCTGAATTGCTGGAGGGCAAAGGTCAATGCATTAAGCAGGGCCGATTAATACCCAGCCGTAAATCCCACGAGCACCATTCAAGCAGCAGTAATATTTCACATGGGATTGCTCCAGACATCGATCAGCCCATCTTCGGGAGGGTGCGTGTTGTGTCCTGGGCCGGCCGTGTTTACGAGGCTCGCCAAGCCCTCCTGAGCAGCGCCCCCCACACACCGCCCTTTGATCAGGGAAGTCCAATAGCTGAGGTCTGGGCTTTATGGGCAAGCAAGTCTAGATTAAGGGAATTAACCACAGTTGATCACAACTAATAAAACGGTGCCTGGGCCCCACCGCAGTGTGGCCCTGGAGGACAGGTTGAGGGGGTGGAATAACCACCCGAGTCCCACCCAAGAGCCACCACTTCTACCCTCCTCCCAGAGCTGCCCATACAAGGACACTGAGAGAGTGTGTGTGTGCATGTATGTGTGTATTTCACCCAAACACTTCCGTACATTTTATTTTCCTATTCTCAACTTCCTCGCACCAACTTCAGTCTGAAATTTCCTAGAGAAACAGGGACCCCCAGATAATCTATTCATTCATTTCTGCATAGTCATTCCTTCCTCAAATATTTAGGATGAATAGATGTGGCTGGCACAGTTGTGAGCTGAATTATGTCCCTCAAAGGATATGTCCAAATCCTAACCCTATATATCTGTGAATATGAGCTAATTTAGAAATAGGGGGAGATCTCCTCCCTGGAGGTCCAGTGGGTAAGACCACTCCCAATGCAGGAGGCATGGGTTCAATCCCTGATAGAGGAACTAAGATCCCATATGCTATACAGTGGCAAAAAAAAAAAAAAAGAAATGGGGTCTTTGCAGATGTCATCAGGTTAAGATGAAGGAATACTGGATCAGGGTGAGCCCTAAATCCAATGACTGCTGCCCTTAGAGGAAGACAGACAGCCAGGGGTGAGGCCATGGGACAATGGAGCAGAGATTGGAGAGATGCAGCCACAAGCCAAGAAAGGCAAAGCATCACTGGTGACACTGGATGCTGGGACAGAAGCAATGGACTGATTCTTCCTCGGAGGTCACCAGAGGGAATCAGCCATGATGACACCCTGGTTTTAGGCACCTGACTTGCTGCGTCATGAGAGAATACATCTCTGCTGTTTCAGTTTGCGGTGACTTGCTATAGAAGCCCCAGGACATGAGAACAGGTATCACGGTCTTAGCGATGAGTAAACCAGCCTCTACCCACAGGAGCCTCCAGTGTCCCTGGGAGACAGATAAAGATGAAGCTGTTAGAATGCAACGTGGTGAGTTCTGGGAAAGAGAAAGCCCAGAGCTATCTGGTGGGCAGAGGAGGGGCACCGAGCATGGAGGAACCTGGGCACCCTCTCTGCTGTGCACTGTGTGCGTGCTCAGCTGCTAGGTCGTGTCCAGCTCTTGGCAACCCCATGGACTGGAGCCCGCCAGGCTCCTCTGTCGTGGGATTTCCCAGGCGAGAACACTAGAGTGGGTTGTCATTTCCTTCTCCAGGAGATTCTCCTGACCCGGGGATCGAACCTGCATCTCCCGAATTGGCAGACAGATTCTTTACCACTGAGCTATCTGGGAAGCCCTTAATGTGCACTAAGACAAGTCAAACACATCATCCAGTCCGCAGTCATGGAGCACAGACCTCCCTGGGAATAACGCAGAATACAGTCATGTCCAGAACAGGGCAGGGACACCTGGAAGGAAGTCCCGATTGAGGAGGTAAATTTTGAGCTGGGGCGTAAAGCAGGTAATTTCAAAAACACAAGAGCAATAATCACAAGACTGAGCATTTACTGAGTGCCCACTGTAGGCAGCACTCACCTTGCAGAGGGTTTTCCAAATGGCCCTTTTTTTCCCCTAACTTTTTATTTTATATTGGAATATAGCTGACTAACAATGTTGTGATGGTTTCAGGTGGACAGCAAAGGGACTCAGCCGTACATATCCATGTGTCCATTCTCCCCCAAACGCCCCTCCCATCCAGGCTGCCACAGAACACTGAGCAGAGTTCCCTATGCTGTACAGCAGGGCCTTGTTGGTTACCCATTTTAATTACAGCAGTGTCTGTATCCTGATCCCATACTCCCTATCTCATCACCCATTCTCCTCCCTCCAACCCCCACCAGCAACCATAAGTCAAATGGCCACCTCTTTTAATTCACCCGACAGGCTGTGGGTGTCCTGCCACACCCAATGGCCAGATGAGGAGTCTGGGCTGAAGGTAGGCGACCTCATAAGGTCACATAGCTCTGCAGTGGCACAGCTGGGCTAAAAGCTCAGTTATGTCTTAACTTGGAGTCCATGCATTTAATCACCCGTGCCATGCCTGCACCCTCTTATTTTTCCTTTCTGGGTTTTGAACTAGAGGGTGAGGGAGGGAGAATCGAGGAGAAGAAATGCAAATCAGGCAGCAATTGAGCCTCTGCTTAACTAAGGAGGGTAGTGGGGGGAAGGGAGTCCTGACTTCATACCGCGTGACATGATGGCATCCCAGTAGCTCCCATGAAAGAGGTACCGAGCTCATCCATCAGCAGCAGGTGGACCAGGTGGAAAAATAAACCCAGCCATCAATTCATATGGGCTTCCCTGGTGGCTCAGACAATAAAGAATCTGCCTGCAGTGCAGGAGAACTGGGTTCAATCCCTGGGTCGGGAAGGTCTCCTGAAGAAGAGCGTGGCAACTTACTCCAGTATTCTCGCCTGGAGAACCCCACGGACAGAGGAGCCTGGTGGGGCCCATGGGGGTCAGGAAGAGTCGGGCACAACTGAGTGACTAACACCATCCATCAGTTCATGTGTCCCACCCTCTTTAAGGGAGATCCATTCTGGGGTCTGAGAACCAGGAGAGACATCAACTCTTCAAGACCAGTCTGATGCTCTGGAAACAACCTCAACATTCTAGAATGACCGATGGAGGAGGGTCCACCCACTATGGTCCCTTGCCCCTCCCCTCCTTCTCTGTTCCTATTGCACACACCGTGACTGCAGGTTTATTTGAAAGTGAACGTGTTAGTTGCCCAGTCGTGTCCAACTCATTGCGACCCCATGGACTGTAGCCCACCAGGCTCCTCTGTCCATGGAATTTTACAGACAAAAACACTGGAGTGGTTTGCCATTCCCTTCTCCAGGAGATTTTCCTGACCCAGGGATAGAACCTGGGTCTCCTGCATTGCAGGCAATTTCTTTTCTGTCTGAGCCACCAGGGAAGCCATAAGGAAATTAGTGAGGTGTAGCAGGCATCCCTAAAGATGGCCTCATCTTAATTCCTGGGACCTGTGACTCTGCTGTTTCCGTGGCAAGGAGGGATTCGGGTTGTGGATAGAATTACGGCTGTTGCTCAATTGACGGTAACATACCCTGGCTTATCCAGATGGACCCAGTGTAATCAAGGGATGTGGAGGGAGGTGAGCAGAAGGAGGGAGAAGAGTCAGTTTCAAAGTGATATGATATAAAAGGCTTGACCAGCCAGTGTTGCTTTGAACATGGAAGGGGCCACGAGCTAAGGAATGAGGGCCACCTCAAGAAACTAGAGAAGGCAAGCAAATGAATTCTTCCCTAGAGCCTCCAGAAGGAACACAGCCCTGCTGACACCTTGATTTTATTTATTTTAATACTCATTTATTTTTATTTATTCATTTATTTATTTGGCTGCACCAGGTCTTCCTTGGCAGCATGCAGGATCTTTAGTTGCAGTATTCGAATGCTTAGTTACAGCATGTGGGATCTAGTTCCCATACGAGGGATTGAACCCGGGTCCTCTGAATTGGGAGCTCAGAGTCTTAGCCACTGGACCACCAGGGAAGTCCCTGATACCCTGATTTCAGCCCAGAGAGACCACATCTGACCTCCAAAGCTACATATCCTGAGAACCCGGAGCAGCGCTACGGGCATAGGAGCTGCTCAGTAATGACCTGTGGGTCTCCTAGACTCTTCTTTCTTCCCATCTTGCTAATTATTACCACTATCTGCCCCAGCACTTATGTTACAAACCTGGTCTTCACAAGCGTCCCCTGCTCAGTGCCGTCAGTGTCCCCACCTCAACAATGCTTCCGTTCACCCCCTCCTCGACATTTTCCCCGCCCATATCCTATCTAGGACTCTCAGCACATCTTGTCTGGAGTATTGCAATGGCCTCATGGTTAATTTTATGTGTCAGCATGGCTAGACTATGATACCCAGATATTTGGTCAAACGTCAGTTCGTATGTCACTATAAAGGCATTTACCAAAAAAAAAAAAAAATGAGATTACCATTTAAATCTAGACATAGAGAACGGATTTGTGAACACACCAGGAGAAGGAGAGGGCAGAATGAACTGAGAGTAGCATCGATGTACATATAAACACTACCATGTGTAAAATAGCTAGCTAGCGGAAAGGTGCCATATAGCACAGGGAGCTCAGCTCAGTGCTCTGTGACAAGCTAGAGAGGTGGAATAGGGGGGTGATAGGAGGGAGCTGTATGTGTATACACATATAGCTGATTCACATTGCTGTACAGCAGAAACGAATACAACATTAGTAAAGCAAGTATCTGCCAATTAAAAAAGTAAACGAGGAATTTAAATATGAAATTACCATATGATCCAGCAATTCCACCTCTAGATATAGACCCAAAAGAATTGAAAACAGGGACTCGAACAGATATTTGTACATCCTTGTTTCTACCAGCATTATTTATAATAGCCACAAGGTGGAAACAACCCAAATGCTCATCAGATGATGAAAAAACACGAACCAAATGTGGTATCTATTAATACATACCACGCAGCATTATTCAGCCTTTCAAAGGGAGGAAATCGCACCGCATGCTGCCACATGGATGTACCTTGAAGACATTATGCTGAGTGAAACAAGCCAGACAGCAAAGGACAAACATTGCACAATCCCACTCATATGACCCCAAAAAGTCAAATTTATGGAGACTAGTGGTGGCTGCCAGGGATTGGGGGAGAGGGGAACGGGGAGTTACTGTTTTCAGAGTATGGAGTTACAGTTTGAGATGACAGATGGTGGTGATGTTGGACAACGTTGTGAATGCACTCCATGTTACTTAACTATACATTGAAACTCATTAAAGTGTTCAATTTTATGGTATGTATATTTTAGCAGAATAATTTTTTAAAAAGAAATATAGTTGTATCTAATTTCCTTACCATTTCAGCCACTGGAAAAGCCCTAGTCTCCATGTCAAGGCAGAAGAATAAGTTTGCCAGAGGACACACAGAGAAGAAATCATTCCAGGCAGAAGTGAGGCAAGAAGAAAAACCACTCTGCCTAAGACATGGAGCAATTTTCATTTTCTTCTGTTGTTGCCACTCATGTTTTCAATTTTCTAAAATTGCTACATCTCTGGATTTTCAAATGTCAGAGGCAGAAGTTTTCTCCCCATGCAGAATCTCCCAGAACCCTGTCATCAAATTATACACTGGACAATAATGCCATTAACATTCATCTATGTCACCGATGAACATGTTTTATAGCAACTAGTCTTTTTTCAAAAATGCAACTTTAGACCAAAGGACATAGACTTGGCCAAGGGAATGGAAAAAGAAGTAAGCAGAAAGGGAAATGTTTTTCAGAGAGCTTTAAAGATGGGGAAGAAGAGACATTGGTGAGAAAACATGAATTCTGTGGGAGAAAACCAATGTAGTTTAAAGGACAATACAGATTTACCCACTGCCGTGGACAAAGGAGAGAAGGGTTGGGGATACACTTTGCAGAATTTAGCACAGTCATACAAGTGAAAAATTGACTACCATTACATAGACTTAGGGCTTCCCCAGGAGCTTAGCGGTAAAGTATCTGCCTGCAATGCAGGAGACACAGGAGACTCAGGTTCGATCCCTGGGTTGGGAAGATCCCCTGGAGGAGGGCATGGCAACCCACTCCAGTGTTCTTGCCTGGAGAATCCCACAGACAGAGGAATCTGGTGGACTCAGGTCCATGGGATCCCAAAGAGTCTAACAGGACTGAAGCAACTGAGCACATGCGTGCACACACACACACACACACACACACACATACTTCAGCAGTATGTAATTTTTTGACTCTTCCTCTTTATGATTCCAAATCAAGGAGCTTGGTTGTGATACAAAAGAGCACGAATCTCATCAGTGAGGGCTCCATCCTCTAGACCTCATCACCTCCCAAGGGCCTCACTTCATCATACCATCACCTATAGGTGGAGGCAATAAGTTCCAATCTGGGAATTTGGAGAGGGACACAAACATTCAGACCATAGCAGAGGAAAAGACAGCCAATAAAAACACATTACATGGGGCAACTTCCCTGGTGGTTCAGTGACTGAGATTTCACACTCCCAATGCAGGGACCCAGGTTCCATCCCTGGTCAGGGAACTAGATTCCACCTGACACAACTAAGTAAAACAGGCTGCAACAAAAAATCCCAAATGCTGCAACTAAGACCCAGTGCAGAAATAATAAAATTTGAAAAGCATGTTATATGGGGTGCAACATCAATAGACAAGAATTTCCTTTGGAGATAATGTTTTGGAACTAAAAAGAGGTTGGGCCACTGAATCATTCAGTTTAAAACGGGTAATTTATGTTATACAAATTTTGTCTCATTTTTGAAGTAAATGATCAAACCAACCACATTGTGGATAATTTAACCTCTTAATTACTTAAACTCAGTGCAGAACTTAATCTTGCTGGAGAAACTTGAGCTCCACATACATCTGTTATCTCCCCCATGCAGTGAGGGACCTGGGGCATTAATTTTCAGTCCAGGGTCGAGAACATTCCCTCGGGGATGTTATTTCCTTTTTTATTTTTCTTAATTAAAAATTTTTTAAATTTTATATTGGCATTTAGCCAATTAACAATGTGATAATTTCAGGTTGACAACACATGGACTTAACCATACACGTCTACATTCTCCCCCAAACCCCCCTCTCATCCAGGCTGCCACATAACATGCAACAGAGTTCACTGTGCTATACAGTAGGTCCTCGTTGCTTACCCATTTTAAATATAGCAGTTCAAGCCCGCAATGGGAACAGCAAGATAAGAGGGCCCCAGCTGGTAGTGCTGAAATACAAAGCACAGGGTCGTGAGTAGAACAGGCGTCAACAGTCAACCTGTGCCGAAGTTCACACACTGCTGCTATCAACATCCTTGATTTTTTTTCCCTGCTATATTACATTTCATTGTTTGAAAACACCTCACACCTTCCATTCACTCTATCACCCATGGGCACTTAGTTTGTTTCTAGCCATTATTGTGAACAGTAGCTGAGAACATTCTTACTTCCCTTGGACATGCCTGCAGGAGAAAAATTACTAGATCAGAGGATTGTGAATTTTCAGTGTGAAATGATGACACGAAGCTGTTTTCCAAAGCACTTGCACTGATTTGCATTCCCTCTGCACCTCACATCCTTTCTAACCCTGACTTGCCAGATTTTTAAAAATATTTTACCAAACAGATAAGTGTAAAATACTACCTCATTCTGGTCTTGATGTGCCTGACAATTAATTTTTGTACAATCTCTCTTCATGTATTTTTTAGCCACATATGTCCTTCATTTGAAATATCTGTTTGCCCAAAACACTTGGCCCATTTTTCTATTGGGTTGTTGAGCTATACTTAATAATTTCTAAAAAAATTCCTTCCATATGCTTGATAATACTCTCCTTTGGGAGTTGCGTGTACTTCATTTTCTCCCAGCTGGTAATGTGTCTTTCACCCTTTCACCTTTTAAAGTGTCTGTTGAGAGCAAAATTCTTGATTTTAAAAGTGAAATTTATTCATCTTCTTTGTTTTTTAAAAAACTAAATATCTGACAACAGGGAACTGATCAAATAGAGTATGGTATGCCCATGCAATGGGATATGGTATAGCTAGCAAAAATTATTTTGTTGAAAAATATTTTTTGAAATAGAAAGATGTTTGTAATTTAATATTAAATAAAAAAGCAGTATGTATAACAAGATCTCACAGTATGTTTTTGTTAAGTTTGATAATTTACCATGTTGACAAACTTGTGGGCTGATAAGCTGTCTCATTCATTACTGATGGATGGTGTACATTGATACAACCTCTAGGAAATGCAACTTGGCAATGTCTATCTAAAATTTTAATGTATGTATAATTTTAATACTCATTTTTACTTATTTATTTGGCTGCGCTGGTCTTAGTTGTGACACGTGGGATCTTTAGTTGCAACATGTGGGATCTAGTTCCAGGGATTGAACCCAGACCTCCTATACGGGGAGCACAGAGTCTTAGCCACTGGGCCACCAGGGAACTCCCAAGAATGGTATCTATCATACCCAATTTAGAGAAAATTGAGGCTCAGACAAGATTCAGTCCATCAGGGCTCCTCAGCCAGCTTTGCAGAGCACACATGGGGGCTTCCTGGAGGCAGCAGTGCCTGACAACGGGCTCTGTCACCAAATGAAATGAGATCAAATCCTAACTCTGCCTCATTCTCTGTGGGAGCAAGTCCCTTAAGCTCTCTGTGCCTCAGTTTCTGCATCTATAAAATAGGAGCAATGAAAGTACTGCCTCCTAGAATTATGAAGATGAGATACACTTAGCCATGTTCATTGCTACAGCCAGTGAGCCTTTTAAAAACATGTATCAGATCACATCACTCTTCCACTCAAACCCTTTCATAGGCTCCTATCTCACTTGGAATAAAAGCCAAAATCCTTACAGTGAGGGGCCAGGGCCTGGTTATCCAGTTATCTCCCTCTCTGGTCTCATCCTGTAACTCACTCATCACTTTAACTCAATCAACCAGCTTCCTGGTGGTACCTCCAACACACCCTACTCTGCCCTGCCTGCAGGCCCTTGGTCATTTTTGTCGCTCTGCCAGGAGGACTCTTCCCATGATACCCTTCTTGAGCCCATCCTTCCTGACGCCCCACCTCCTTATCCTGCAGGGTTCTCTCTCCCTGGCACTTGTCACTACCACATATCTGCTTCTCATCCTTAAAGATCAGCCTGATGGAGGCAGGGATGTCCTCTGTTTCATTCATCACTGCATCCTGGACACTAGGAACAGTATCTCTCATCCGTGGGGCCCCTGGTAAATAAGAGCTCTCCCAAGAGTTGGAGGGAAGGGTGTTTCAGACAAAGGGGCAAAGCTTGCACAAAAGCAAGACCATGGGGGACAGTGCAGGACCTCAGCAGGGATACATAGACAGTTCCTTTAACCTGGCTCCATCACCTTGAAATGGAAAATGGCCTCTGAGCACCAGCAACAGCTCAGATGTGTTGATCCCTTAGAATCCAAATCTTTCTTTTGTCCTTTCCTGGGGCTGCTGCTGCCTTAGTCTCCAGCACCCAAGGCTAGAGGTACAGCCGGTAGTCCCAACCAGCAGTGTAGGGGATCTTGGGAGGACCTGTAGCTAACAGAATGAGGGGGAGACATCGGGGGAGGAGGGAGGCCTCCCTGGAGCAAAGCCTCCTAGTGGAACATCGTCAGCTCATAGCAAATACACAGAGTGGATAAAAAAAAAAGGATGGCCGAGAGGTTCATTCAGGTTTGTCAGTACAATGTTGCACTAAACCCAAACAAACTTTTTGGCCAACTTATTATATATATACTAGAAAAGGCCTGCATCTCTTCTACCCTTTTAAGAAAGACAACTTTGGACTCAGGCTGGAAGTCTCAGCAGGAAACCAAACACACACAGAAGGGCAGTAAGGCCAGATAAATAGACATTTATTAAGGCACTTGTATCCACAGCAGGAAACCAGCATGGGGATTGGAGCCTTCCCTCCCTAAGAGAGCAGGCATCTTTAGGAGAGAGCAGGGAAGAAAGCTTGATTTGAAACACTTGTCTCCAGATGGGACCCTCAACCTGGATTCAAACCTCACAGGAAAAGAAAGCGCAATGAATGGTTTCTTAGAACCTCCCAGGGCAGAAAGACAGGCCCTCTCCAGGCCACCAGGCTGGGTACACAGCCTGAGCCTCCACCAGACGTGTCCCCACACAGCTTCCTCTGAGTTTCTGGCTGGAGCTAAGATGGTAGCCCCGCGGCACGCTTTGTTTCTGCAAAGGGAGGTTGTCTGTGAAATGGAGCCAAGACAAGGTCTGAACCAGGAATTCCTGGCCACAGTGCATCCAGGAGGGGACCTCTCCAAGAGCCAGGTTGCCTCGCACACTGGTGCTTACCTATCTTGAAAGCTTCATGCTCTCTCCTTCCACGGAGCCGGGCAGACTTTTCTCACTTTGTCTGGAACATTCTCAACATTCTCTTCTGACCACCCCCACCACCTCCACCACCACCACCTTATCTTTTAGACCTCAGTCCACCAGGGACGCCTCCTCTGATCACTGTGACAACTCAGATGCTGTGTAATGGGCTCTCCTGTACCTGCCCTCTCTCCACAATGTACACTGTCCATGCTTATCACAGCTGGCATTTCACATCTGATGCAAGTGTGACTGTTAATTGCCACTCTTCTCCATTTCTTCTGCCGTGCTCACCATGAGAGCCATAGTGTCTGACACATAGTAGGCCCTCAATTAATATGTTTGATGAATAAATAAATGGACCCTGGAGGGGGAAAAAAATGTGAGTATACCTTAGATAAGTGTTCAGACTCTTGAATGCATGCCTCAATGAGAAAATGTAAGAATGAATGAATGAGAGATGACTAAGAGAATGAATGAATGAATGAGTAGATGAATGAGAAAATGAGTGAGCCAAAGAACGCATGACAGATGCATGAGTGAATGAGAATGAATGTGTGCATGAATGAATGAATGAGTGACTAAATGAGTGAATGAGTACGTAAAAGACTGAGAAGGAATAGTGATAGTTCCCTAATGGATCACCCTAAGGTTCCCACGTTTTTCCTGCCTTTCCTTTAGGTATGGAGTTTGGGATGAATATGACTCTAACCAAAACCCCTAAGAGAAGGAGGTCATTTCCCCAAGGGGCACCTGGTGGGGGGGCTTCCAGGCAGAAGCTGATCCCCAAGGGTCAGCTCTGTCCCTGACCCCTTTCACCTTCCCTTGTTCTGATCTTTATGGGGCCGTCTGCCTTTTAGCATCAAAGGAGACAGCAGGCCCGTGATTTGTCCCACAACCGCTCTATAAAAATGTAATTACCCAATAACCTGCTGTCTGCAAAACAAACCATCTTCCTGTTTCTTCTCCCATAAAAAGCATTTGACAGCCCTGTTCTATCAGCTTATAAAACCTGGAGAGAGTTGGCTTAGCCCTCTCTGGAATGAAAACCCTCAAGGCGGGGGAGCATCCAAAGTGGGGAGAAACAACACCTCTGATCTCCCAGGCAGTCGGCTGCAAAGTCTCTTGGAGGTTTCTAGGGAAGGCAAGGAAAGGAAGTCATTGTGGTCCGATCTGGGACTGGACAATGCCAGACTCACCTAGAAAGGATGAGGGGAAGCTCAGAAATGCTAAGAACCCAGGCCTGCCACAAGAAGCACCCTCACAGCTTTCTGGAAGGTCATGCCTCCATTTACTCACTCCACAAATATGGCTCAGGCACCTACTATGCACTGGGCAATAGGCGAGACCCTGAGGGTTCAGTATACCATGTCATTCAAGAAACTCATATCTATGAATATGTATTTATTTATGGAGCACTTTGATCTGAATGGATTGAGATCAGGTGGGTAGAGTCCAGCATTACATGGATGAGGCAGGTTATAAAACAGTAAGGAGGGGACTCCCCCGGTGGTCCAGTAGTTAAGAATCCACCTTGCAATACAGGAGATGTGGGTTTGATCCCTGGTCAGGAAACTAAGATCCCACATGCCATGGGGCAACTAGAGAGACTGCGTGTCACAAAAGAGCCCATGCTCAGCAACTAGAGAAAGCCAGGGTGCCAAAACAAATACCCAGTGTGGTGTAGCACTGTGCCTCCATCTTGACCATTTGTGTGTTAGTCACTCAGTTGTGTCCAATCCTTTGCAACCCTATGGACTAGAGCCTGCTAGGCTCCTCTGTCCATGGGATGTCCCAGGCAAGAATACTGGAGTGGGTGCCCATTCCCTTCTCCAGGGAAGCTTCTCTACCCAGGGATCGAACCCGGGTCTCCTGCATTACTGGCAGATCCTTTACCATCTGAGCCATCAGGGGAAATAACAGAATCTGAGGAATGGGTTGATACAATTGTTCTTTATCTTGATTAGGGGAGCTATGCCATGGATTGAATTGCATCCCCTGAAAGACATGTCCAGGTCCTAGCCCACAGTACCTGTGACTATGACCTTATTTGGAAATAGAGTCTTTACAGATGTAATTAAGATAAGGATCAAGAAAGATCACCTGGATTAGGGATGGTCCTAAATCCAGTAAGCTGTCCTCAGAAGAGGACGGGAAGGGAGATTTGATGCACACAGACGAGACCATGGGAAGACAGAGTCAGAGAATGGAGGGATGGAGCCACAAACCAAGAAACACCTAGAGCTGGAAGAGGAAGGAAGGATCCTCCCTGGAGCCCTCAGAGAGACCTCATGCTTGTGTGCATGCTCACACATGCTCTATTGTTTCCAACTCTTTGCTACCTCATGGACTGCAGCACACCAGGCTTTCCCGTCCTTCACTATTCTATCTCCTGGAGCTTGCTCAAACTCATGTCCATTGAGTCAGTGATGCCATCCAACCATCTTATCCTCTGTCACCCTTTTCTCCTCCTGACCGCAGTCTTTTCCAGCATCAAGTCTTTTCATTAGTCAATTCAGTTCAGTCACTCAGTTATGTCTGACTCTTTGCAACCTCATGAACCGCAGCATGCCAGGCCTCCCTATCCATCACCAACTCCCGGAGTCCACCCAAACCCATGGCCATCGAGTCGATGATGCCATCCAGTCATCTCATCCTCTGTCAAGGGAAATGCACATCAAATTCACAGTGAGATACCACTTCACACATACTAGGATGGCTATTACCAAAAGGAAAACAAAATAACAAGTGTTGGTAAAAATGCAGAGAAATAAGAGTCCCCATGCATTAATAGTGAGAATGTTAAATGGTGCAGCCATTGTGGAAAAATAGTTTGGTTGTTCCTCCAGGAGTTAAATATAGAATTACTATATAATCAAGCAGCTCCATTCCTAGGTATATGCATGATAGAACTAAAAACAGGGACCCAAACAGATACTTGTACATCAAGGTTTACAGTAGCATTGTTCACAATTGTCAAAAGATGGAAGCAAGTCCATCAACAGATGAATAGATAAACAAAATGTAATGTGTACCTACAATGAAATATTATCCAGCCTTAAAAACAAATGAAGTTTTGACACCTGCTACCACATGGATGAACTTGAAAACATGAGGTTTATGAGGGTAAGGGTGGGATGATATGGGAGAAGGGCATTGAAACAAGTTAATTATCATATGTCTAATCAATCCCCAGCCCAGGATTGATGCTCGCGGCTGGTGCAGCGAGATTTCCCGGGGGGGAGGGAGGAGGGAGGGGGGTTCTGGAGGGGAAGCATATGTAAACTCATGGTGATGTCATGACATTGTATGGCAAAAACAATTAAAAAAAATAAACTTAAAAAAAAAAAGAAAAAAGAAAACATGAGGTTTAGTGAAAGAGGTGAGGCACAAAAGGACAAATATCATATGATTCTGCTTATATGAGTTACCCAGAACAGAAAAATTCATAAAGATAAGAAGTAGAATAGAGGGTGCCAGGAGTTGGGGGGAGTAAGAGTTAGTGTTTAACAAGCACAGAGTTTCTGTTTGGGACGATGAAAAAGTTCTGAAAACTGATAGTGGTAATGGTTGTACAATATTTTAAATGTAATTAATGTCACTGAATTGTATACTTAAAATGATAAATTTTATGTTATCTATTATATATATATATGTATATATAATATTTCTTTTAAAAAATAGGAGAGATACCTAGATGCTACTGAGGACTGGAGTGGTTTTTCTTTTCTTTTTCACTTTCTTCTTTATACTTTATGGTATTTTCAATACTTGTTTTACATGAATATATATTATATGAAGAATTCACAGTCTGGTGGGGAAATAGATTAGGAAATCAGCCATTATGGTACATGGTCATATACACACAGAGTTGGAGCAAATGAATCAGATCGTGGGAATGCCATGGAAGAGTCTCCAGAGAGAGGGCAATAAGCAGGAATGAGCCAGGCAAAGAAGTGTAGTGGAGACGAGAAGGTGTTCCAGTGGGAAACTGATATTGGAAATGCAAACCACTGCCTAGTTTGATTCTTGGCCTGGCTACCTACTTGCTGTGTGTCATTGGGTCAGTTGATTAATGTCTCTGTGCTTCGGTTTCCTCTTCTGTAAAACAAGGCTCAGTCATTGTACTTACCTCATATGGTGTGGTGCGAATTTAATTAATACATGTAAAGCAATTATAACAGCATCCAGCATATGGTAAAGACTATGTAAGAATTAGACTGACTTTTAATGACCATAAAGGACAGGAAATTTCTGAAAATAGTATAAAAGAGAAATGGAATGGCCAAAGGAGCCTGGGAAAAGTGCAATGTAAGAATTATCTTCAGTGAAATGTAAAGCAAATAAAGCCTTGGGGGAAAAAAAAAAACAAAGGGAAATCACAAATCTGAAAATAAAGTGTCTTATGCTGATGGGATTACATTTTGGACCAAGATATTTATAGCTAAGAAAATTGAGTTAAAATGGGTTTGGACTAAGTGAAAAGATGCTGAAAATGTATAAAGGAGTCAGGCTTGAAAGGCTGAATATAAGTCAGCCTCTTTATTAGAGAAAGCTCCACTGTATTCAACATTTGGAATTGATGACTTAGTGGTTTCCTTTGGGGGAGAAAACATCTAGACATTTCCTGGTAAGTCTTCCTTCCTACCCCTCCTTGCTCTCAACGACCTTCTCTGTCAGCATAATGTCCCAGCTTGAGCATTGATGGGTGTGCATATGTTGATGATATACAGGATATTAGCAGTTTGGAGGCTCAGATCAGTGTCTGCCATCTTCATGAAGACGCAAACAATTCTACTGCCTAAGGATCCCTTATAGTCACAAATCACCATTCAATGAATTCCAGGATTTCAAAGCTGTGGCATAAATTTCCAAGCCAGAAGAGCAGTGTGGAAGCCTTAAGTGCTGGGTTTCAACCCTCCAGACTCCCTGGAACCACTGTCTGGAGTTCTGGCAGCATCAATGTGGCCCTTTCATCCTTCAAGGGGATATGGATAGTGTGTTAAGCCAATGAGAGACAGACAGCATGCGGTCTGTGAGTGGAAGCCATATCATGTACTTCAAGGCTCTTGGACTCTCTTTGAAATTCTGAATGGCAAATCTCTGCCCCTCACTCCTCTGCATGATCATCTTTTAGATGGGTACAGCAGTGTTTTATTCTGGCACAGAATGAAAGGTCTTAAAGTCTTTGAAGGATGGAGGACTGGGTCAGTTTAAGTCCATAAATATTGGGACTTCATTTCACATTTAAGGGAAAGGGTTGGGAACATCCCTTTATCCATTAGCAATACATTCGGCTTCAAGTAATAGAATGTTTCGCCACAGTGCCTTAGGTTAGTGGGCATTCATTTTTCTTACACAACAAGAATTTGGAAGGAAGTCAGTGACATACTGTCTCAGCAGTTCAATCAATGTTTTGACAAAAGAGCTACCACAGCTCCAGCCACCACGTCTAAATTTAAGACAGGGGGAAAAAAAAAAAAGAAGAAGATGTGCCCCCTTTTTCTAGGAGAATAAGGTTTTCCCCAGACTCTCTTGCAACAGACCTTTTGGGCAAAACTGGGTCACATTCCCTCCAGCTATAAAGAAAACTGGGAAATAAAGGGACAAAACTTAGACTGATTATGATCCAGAGCCTGGGTATGAACTCACTAGGAGTCATTGTACTGACTTCACAGGCTGGTAGAGAGAATGAAATGAAATGATCTATAATAATAATATGCAACGATCTACTGGCGCTGTGCTTGGCACACAGTGTATTCAACAACTGATAACTATTACTAAAATTCTGAATTTCTGAGGTTCATTTCATATCTTCTTTAAGTCATCTTGGCCTGGGCTGTCTTTGGACCCAACCATGCCAACTAATCAATCTCTAATAGGCGCTTTGAGATCTCTAAGATCAAAGTGTGCCAGAGGTCTGTTCCTTCTTCTTTTTCCTTCCTACACAAATCAGGAAGTACCTAGACTGACATCTAACAACCTGTACATGAAGAAATACATGAAAGAGTGATGAGAAGTTTAATTCAAAATAGAGAAAGACAAAGCACCCCCTAGATCTCTTAAAACCCATAGCTGTTGGGGAGACCTCAAAATTAGACTCCAAGATTTTCTGCCTGGTTTGAACCATACATTTCTCAGGTGATGGAATTGGGAACACGTGTCTTGATTCATCATCTGGGGCTTTGCAACCTCCTTGGGCCAAGGCTGGTGTGCTGCAGTCCATGGGGTGGCAAAGCGCTGGACACAACTGAGTGATGGAACTGAACTGGGCCAAGTTGATAAGAGGAGTTATTTAAGTGACTTTGTATTCCATACCTAGGAGAGAGAGAGAGGAACAGAGGAGGAGGAGAAGGAGGAGGAGGAGGAGGAAGAGAAGGAGAAGAGAAAGGAGGAGGAACAGGAGGAGGAGAAAGAGAGATTGAGCACACGTGTGGGGGAGGGGGGTGAGCAAGCAGAAATGGACCTTTGCCTAGAACCCGTGGTAGGCGTGGGGGTGTGTCTGGTATCTAATTTCTGTTGACATGTGCAGGAGAAGCACATGTGTGACCTGTCCTGGGAGGAGGTCAGAATGACCCACAAACAGCTGAACATTCCTGATCATTCCATTTCCAATCCAGGGGTTGTTTCCAGGAGCTCAGTAACTTCTGCCGCACTCCACAATGCTCCCCCCGACAACAATCATAATCTCCCATGCACCCACCCCCCAGCACCTCTCCCTGCCCATAGGAGAGCTCACTCAGACGTCAAGAGGTGGTCAAAAGGACCAGGAGGTGGGGGTGGGGGTATAACACTGCAGGACTCAGAAGGTGACACAAGACGCCTTACTCAGAAGAGACAGAATCTGTTCTCCCAGGGACAGGCACTACTCATTAGGAGGCCATGAGCCACCAGGTATAATTAGACTAAAGCCCCAGCAACAGGCTCCGTGCCCCGTTCATGTCAGGACCCTGTTCCAGGCATGTGTTTCTGCTGCATATGTGTTTCTGGCATTATCTGATCACTGACCCAGGAACCCTCCCAGCAGAGAATGGGTTGGCAGTTTGCTTTCTGCATGGGCATGGCCATAACCACTATTCTAGGAAACCTAAGAATAATAACAACAAATAGTTCATAATAATGACTGATGAGAATAGAAATAATGATAGTACAATCATAATGACCACCTTTGGAGGACAGATTTTGTGACTGGGACTTGGCAAGGTATAGGTACTCAGTCACTCAATGGTGTCTGACTCTTTGCAATCCCATGGACTGTAGACTGCCAGGCTCCTCTGTCCCTGGGATTCTCCAGGCAAGAATACTGGAGTGGGTTGCCATTTCCTCTTCCAGGGGATCTTCCTAACACAGGGATCGAACCTGCTTCTCTTGTGTCTCCTGTACTGGCAAGTGGATTCATTACCACTGAGTCACCTGGGAAGCTCTGGCAAGGTATCGGGTTGGCCAAGAAGTTCGTTTGAGTTTTTCTATACAAACTTATGGAAAAATCCAAACAAACTTCGGCCAACCCAATATTTAACGCATGTCATCTCATCGAACCCACCCAAAAACCCCCTGAGGAAGATAATATCCTCATTTTCCAGATGATGATAGAGAGGCAGGAATTGAGCTCAGGTTTTCTGGACTTTCAAGCACAGATTCTTTTTTTTTTAATTAATTTTCATTGGAGTATAGTTGTTGATTTACAATGTTGCCCTAGTTTCTGCTATACAACAAAGTGACTCAGTTATACATAACATATATCTACTCTTTCTTAAATTCTTTTCCCATATAGATCATTACAGAATATTGAGTAGAATACCCTGTGCTATACAGTAGGTTCATTTTTTCATGAATCAACCATGGATGTACATGTGTTCCCCATCCTGACCCTCCCTCCCCATCCCTTCCCTCAGTGTCATCCCAGTGCACCAGCCCTGAGCACCCTGCCTCATGCATCGAACCTGGACTGGTGGTCTATTTCACATATGATAGTATACATGTTTCAGTGCTCTCTCTCAAATCATCCCACCCTCGCCTTCTCCCACAGAGTCCAACAGTCTGGTCTCCACAACTGTCTCTTTTGTTCTCTCACCTATAGGGTCATTGTTACCATCTTTCTAAATTCCATATATATGTGTTAGTATACTGTATTGGTGTTTTCCTTTCAGACTTACTTCACTCTGTATAATAGGCTCCAGTTTCATCCACCTCATTAGAACTGATCCAAATGCATTCTTTTTACTAGCTGAGTAATATTCCATTGTGTCAATGTACCACACTTTCTTTTCCATTCGTCTGCCAATGGACATCTAGGTTGCTTCCATGTCCTGGCTACTATAAACAGCAAGCACAGATTCTTAACTGCTGTGTTCTATTGACAGATGATGGCTTTCAAAATATGCTGCTATTCTTCCAGCTTGTGAGTATGTTCCAATTCCAACCTAGGATTCTGAGAACGGGCTTTGCTGAATTCTAACCCAAAATTACTAGCCTTTTATCCTCTGCTTGGAGGCAGCCTTGCAAACATGGTGGTAAGTAGTAGGAGAAAGTTTAAAAGGAAAATTGGGCCCTGATCTTGGAAAGCATTAAATAAGGTGGGTGATAAAGACCCTGAAACAAACTGAGCTGGTTTCTCTTTTTATGTATGTATTTCTGAACATCCTCCTCTGAGTCCAATTTTTATAACAAGCCTCATATGCAAGCACTGGGACCCACAGAGTATTTACTAAGTCCCTGTTGGACACGGTGGACTTCCCAGATGGTGCAATGGTAAAGAATTCACCTGCCAAGGCAGGATACACAAGAGACGCAGGTTCAATCCCTAAATCAGGAGGATCCCCTGCAGTAAGAAATGGCAACCCACTCTAGTATTCTTGCCCAGAAGATTCCATGGACAGAGGAGCCTGGCAGGCTTCAATCCATTGGGTCGCAAAGAGTCGGAATCAACCCAGCATGTGTACACACTGGTCACAGCAGATGCTATAGGCATTCTATAAAATGCAGACAGAGTCCAAGGAATGACTGTCTAGGATGGTCGAATCGTTATGAGATAGGAAACAGTTTCCCTACATAATGCAAAGATGCTCATCACTGCCTGCATTTCTTTTTAAATTATTTTGGCCACTCCACACAGCACGTGGTATCCTAGTTCCCCTACCAGGGATCGAACCCTTGTCCCCTGCAGTGGAAGCAAGGAGTCCCAACCACTGGACCACCCAGGAAAATCGCTGTTTTGTAGTGCCTGAAGCAAGGCAGGTGAGTGGAAAAAGCAGATAATCTCATCTCTCAGCTTTTAGCATCCACAACCTTCCCACCTGTTCCTGAAACAAACTTTCTCTGCATCTTCTTCCTGCTCTGAATGCATATCCTTAAGGTGAGAATGAACTGCCCTCCCCCATAACTTCAGAACCATCAGTGTCACTGGGGACAGAGGTGCACATGGAGCCTGACAGTCTTCTCCGATGGGACCCAACCCAATTCCTCTTATGTCAGAATGCCTTGTTTACCCATTAGTGGAGCATTGGACACCAGCAGCAGACAGGCTGGCTCCAGGGCATTTAAAAGGTCACGAATTGAGAGCCCAGGAAGGCAATCAGCTGGGATTCTGATCAACAGAGCTTCCAGAGAAGAGCATCATTTCCTAAATGCACCAATGATGTGCTTTGTCCTAGAGGAGAAGGGGACCCATCAGTCAGAGGTGAGCCTCTCTAGGAAATGATCTTTCTCGCTAGCCCTCCTTGCCTAATAACCCAGGGGCGCATGCCCTCAATCAGAAGCCTTGCCTGAATCACTTTGACCTTGGGCAAACTGAGATAATGGCTCTGGGGGAATTTTCTTGGTAAACCACTGCCTTTGAGAAACTGAGGCAGTAAAACTAAGTGGGACTCGTAATCCTCATATAGCTAGCAAGAACCTGCTATAGAACACAGGGAGCTCAGTTCAGTGCTCTGTAATGAACAAGAGGGGAGGAAAGGGCAGGGGGTGGGAGGGAGGCTCAAGAGGGAGGGGATATATGCATACTTGTGCCTGATTCATGGTCTTGTACAGCACAAACTAACACAACATTGTAAAGCAATTGTATCCCAATTTTTTAAAAAAGAATAATCTCTAATCCCAAACAGTTGAAATAATAAGGACTTAGACATAACAAGCACAGCTTTAATAAATCACTGGCAAGCATGGACCTAGTGGTAAAGAACCCACCTGCCAATGCAGTAGACATAAGAGACTCGGGTTTGATCCCTGGGTTGGGAAGATCCCTTGGAGGGAGGCATGGCAACCCACTCCAGTATTCTTGCCTGGAGAATCTCACGGACAGAGGAGCCTGGCAGTCCATAGAGTTGCAAAGAGTCAGACACAACTGAAGTGACTTAGCACGCATGCATGCATGCACCAAACGTTCTTGCTGAGCTCTCTAGGTGCATTCTCTCATTTAATATAAGAGGTACTTACCTTTATTGCTATGTTAAGGTAATGCTAGAGAGGTTAAATGACTCACCCAGAGTTAGTCAGCTAGTTAGGTGGTGGAGCTGGAATTTGAACCCAGGTCGAAGCCATGAAATTAAAAGATGCTTACTCCTTGGAAGGAAGGTTATGACAAACCTAGATAGCATATTGAAAAGCAGAGACATTACTTTGTCAACAAAAGTCCATCTAGTCAAGGCTATTGTTTTCCCAGTAGTCATGTATGGATGAGAGAGTTGTACGGTGAAGAAAGCTGAGTGCCGAAGAATTGATGCTCTTGAACTGTGGTGTTAGAGAAGACTCTTGAGAGTCCCTTGGACTGCAAGGAGATCCAACTAGTCCATCCTAAAGAAGATCAGTCCTGGGTGTTCATTGGAAGGACTGATGTTGAAACTGAAACTCTAATACTTTGGCCACCTGATGTGAAGAGTTGACTCATTGGAAAAGACCCTGATGCTGGGAAGGATTGGGGGCAGGAAGAGAAGCTGACGACAGAGGATGAGATGGCCGGATGGCATCACCAACTTGATGGACATGGGTTTGGGTAAACTCAGGGAGTTGGTGATGGACAGGGAGGCCTGGCGTGCTGTGATTCATGGGGTCGCAAAGAGTCAGACATGACTAAGCGACTGAACTGAACTGAACTGAACTCTAAATCTAGGGTGGCCTCATCCAAACTAAAAGGGAGAAAATGGATGGAATCTAGCAGATAGGAATTATAAAGGTGTTAGGGCAGAGAGCTTTGTTTGTTGTTGTTTTAGATGCTAAGTCATCTCTGACTCTTTCGTGACCCCAGGGACTATAGTCCACCAGATTCTCTGTCCATGGGATTTTCCAGGCAAGAATACTGGAGTGGGTTGCCATGCCTTTCTCCAGGGGATCTTCCCCACCCAGAGATCAAACCTGTGTCTCCTGCAATGGTAGGCGTATTCTTTACTGATGAGCCACCTGGGGAGCCCGGCACAGAGAGCTTGGTGAGGCCCAAATTGGAAAGAAATAGTATTTTTGTTCATTGTTTATTTTTCCCAGCACAGTTCAGGTCAGAAAGTGCCCTGACAGGCTGAACTGGTCAGACTGCGGTAATGGTATGATGGACATAGAAGATAAATGCTGATTCACCACTTGAATGTTTTATAGCTGGTAGAAAACACAGGGAGAGAAACTTGTTGGCTAGTATCTTAGAAGAAACTCTCCTTATTTCATATTAATAGATGTGGAAACTGAGACACAGATGGAAACTGTCTTGACTTAAAGGTAGACTTGGATTATTGATTTTCTGGTTGCTAGAACACTCCTTTTTCAAATAACAACAATAATATCCATAATAACAATAAAGGCAGTCCGGTTGGCAGGAGCCCAGCGGCGGGTGTGAGAGTCGGTCAGGAGGCGCTTCCAGGATCCTGAGATTCGAGAAGCCGGAGTCAGAGCGGCTCCTCAAGAGGTATTGACCTATGAAATGGCAGAGAATGGAAAAAACTGTGACCAGAGACGTGTAGCAATGAACAAGGAGCAATATAATGGAAACTTCACAGACCCCTCTTCAGTGAACGAAAAGAAGAGGAGGGATCGAGAAGAAAGACAGAATATTGTCCTGTGGAGACAGCCACTCATTACCTTGCAGTATTCTTCTCTGGAAACCCTAGTAATCTTGAAGGAATGGACCTCAAAATTATGGCATCGTCAAAGCATTGTGGTGTCTTTTTTACTGCTGCTTGCTGTGCTTACAGCTACGTATTATGTTGAAGGAGCACATCAACAGTATGTGCAGCATATAGAGAAACAGTTTCTTTTGTATGCCTACTGGATAGGCTTAGGAATTTTGTCTTCTGTTGGGCTTGGAACAGGGCTGCACACCTTTCTGCTTTACCTGGGTCCACATATAGCTTCAGTTACATTAGTTGCTTATGAGTGCAATTCAGTTAATTTCCCTGAACCCCCTTATCCTAATCAGATTATTTGCCCAGATGAAGAGGGCACTGAAGGAACCATTTCTTTATGGAGCATCATCTCAAAAGTTAGGATTGAGGCCTGCATGTGGGGTATCAGTACAGCGATTGGAGAGCTACCTCCGTATTTCATGGCCAGGGCATCTCGCCTCTCAGGTGCTGAACCAGATGATGAAGAGTATCAGGAGTTTGAAGAAATGCTGGAACATGCAGAGACTGCACAAGATTTCGCCTCCCGGGCTAAACTGGCAGTTCAAAATCTAGTACAGAAGGTTGGATTTTTTGGAATTTTGGCCTGTGCTTCAATTCCAAATCCTTTGTTTGATCTGGCTGGAATAACATGTGGACACTTTCTTGTACCTTTTTGGACTTTCTTTGGTGCAACCCTGATTGGAAAAGCAATAATTAAAATGCATATCCAGAAAATCTTCGTTATCGTTACATTCAGCAAACACATAGTGGAGCAGATGGTTTCTTTCATTGGAGCTGTCCCCAGCATAGGTCCGTCTCTGCAGAAGCCATTCCAGGAATACCTGGAGGCCCAGCGGCAGAAGCTTCACCACCGAAGCGAAATGGGCACACCGCAGGGAGAAAACTGGTTGTCCTGGATGTTTGAGAAGTTGGTTGTTTTAATGGTGTGTTACTTCATCCTATCCATCATTAACTCCATGGCTCAAAGCTATGCCAAACGGATCCAGCAGCGGTTGGACCCAAAGGAGAAAACCAAATAAGCAGGAAAAGTTTTTAACTGCAGAAATTAAAATGGAAGGGTTCTGCCTTAAAGAGGGAGGACTCCAGATCAGGAAGGAAAATTCCCTTTTCCAACCTGTATCAGTTTTAAATTTTTCCCCCCTTGAAAGCAGTTTAGTCCACATCTTGCACTGACAAACTTTTCCTTTGTTAAGGTAAGGTATCCACCCTCCATTCAATCCAAGGTGTATTTTATTAGGGTGGAATGTGATGGTCAGCAGCAAAGTTAGCAGAAACTGGCCTTCTGTTTGTTACTCTCAAAGGCCCGAGTGGTACAATTAAAGAATTCTGAACACCACCCCCCAAAAAAATTCCTAAGTATGTTAAATATGACAGGCTTTTTAGGCTTGTCAGATACGACTTCTTTTTTTTTCTAAGTCATCAAAAGTGTATATAAATTATACTAGATTGGATAACAGTCTTGCATGTCTGTCATGGTAAACTTTAATATGCCATCCTGCCCAACCCTTCCTCTCCCACCTTCACAAAAAGGCCATTTTATGATGCATTGCACACCCTCTTGGGAAACTGATCTTTCAATTTTGAGACAGTATAAGGAAAATCTTGTTGGTGTCTCACAAATGAGCTGACACCATTTTTCATTCTGTATATTTAGAATGAAGTCATGAAGAAACTTTATAAATACATCTTTGATCATTCCAAAAAAAAAAAAAAACAATAAAGGCAGCCCACAATTCTCTGTGTGCTTCACATATGTCAGGCTCTGTGCTAAGCATTTTATATGCCTATAAATACAACATTGTGCAAATCATCACAGTCTCACAGGTAAGTTCTAAGGCTCAGAGAGGTTGAGTCAACTGCCTAAATCACACATTAAACTTGGTCTGGTGGAACCCAGAAATGGCAGAAATAAGATTTTAAAACGTAGGCAGCCTGACTCCAGAATCTGAGGTGTTTTCTATTTTTTTTTTAATTGTTTGGACACACCATGCAAAATGTAGGATCTTAGTTCCCCAACTAAGGATCAAACCTGTACCCCCTGCATTGGAAGTACGGAATCTTAACTACTGGAACACCAAGAAAGTCCCCAGAATCTGAGATTTTTTTAACTCTTTGACTCTGCTTCTTTACAAAATAGCACTCATCAGCAAATATTGATGGAGCTGCCATAGGATTCTGGATGAGTGACAGGTTCTGTCTCTCCTCCATGAACTCACCACTTCATCAAAGAAACAGATTCATATGTAGAGAATTGAATACAGTATAAAAATGCTTCAATGAGGGGACTTCCCTGGAAGTCCAGTGGTTAAGACTCCGCACTACCAATGTAGGAAGCACATGTTTGAGCACTGGTCGGGGAACTAAGCACACACACAGGGATCTAAGGTCCCACATGCTGTGTGGTACTGTCAAGAAAAAGAAAAAAGAAACAGAAATGGCAGGCAGTTATAAAAGTTACCCTTGAGAACACACTTCCTGCATGCATGACATCTTGTTACTGAGTCCAAGCTTACTCTGCTCATCACACAAGAGGCCGATGAATCCGAGAGATGAGGGGTTGAGGCAAGGAATAATGCAGAAAGCTTAGCATAAGAAGCTTGACTAAGAAGATGGCAGACTAATGTCTCAAAATAACCATCTTGTTGGGGTCTTGACACCAGGTTCTTTTATGGATCAGAGTTGGGGGGCCATGTGAAAAAACAAAGTAAAAAGGCCATTTAATCTTGCAAATATCTCCTAGAACGGCAAGCTTCAGGCAGGGGGATGTGTTAATTTCTTCCTTCCTGCCATCTACAGGTGGAAAGGCTTCTCAACAAAGCCTCTTTAGCTTAACAGTCAGGCAGAGGGGCAAGATTCTCTGAGGCAGGCCATTATGTAAGATTATAATAACAAAAGCAGGAGAGAAAAAAAAACAAGGGTTAAAATCAAAGAAACTGATCTAGCATGGAAGAGTCAAAATTGACTCCTCCCTGTTACAATCTCTTGATCCTCACAACACACCCTGAGGAAGCTATCTCCATAGAAGGACACACGATTTGCTCAAAGTCACTCAACTGGTAATGCAAGGAGTCAAGATTCAAATGTGGGATAACTGACCCCAGTGCTAAGGAAAGTTCCTGACCACCATGCCATTAAGAGTGCACAGGATCCCTCCAGGAAAGCATTCATCACGGTGAGGCAGACTTTCCACTGACCCATAGCTTTGCTGCCCGAAAGTTATGGTCAACTACCTCCTCTTAGAATGCAGTTCAAATTAACAAAACCCTACACTTCAGGAAACGCTCAGTTTTATAGGACAGACTCTGTCCTTTAAAGGACACCTTCCTTTCCAGGTGTTTATCAATTCAAGGCCATTTTGGGACTCATGCATTTGAGGAAGCACTGGTGGCTCAGATGTTAAAGAGTCTACCTTCAATACAGAAGCTGCAGGAGACACAGGTTTAATCCCTGTGTCAGGAAGATCCCCTGGAGAAGGGGGATGGCAACCCACTCCAATATTCTTGCCTGGAGAATCCCATAGACAAAGGAGCCTGGTGGGCTACAGCCCATAGAGTCACAAAAAGTTGGACATGACTGAAGTGACTTAGCACAGCACAGTACATATCATGAAGGGGTTCCACCAGACCAAGTTTAAACCTGGCTCTCAAAATAGATTCACCTCTGCAATAAACCAGTTCTGAATATAAACCAGTCTTGTTTAGGTAGCAGGAACCTGCATTTGTCCTGAAGACAGTTTTTCCATATATTTTCCATATATTCACTCAAACAAATGTTTTATTAATATCTGGCAAAGTGCTAGGCATTGTAATAGGCACTGGGGAACACATGTTTTTAAAAGATAGAACTTAAAGTATCAGTGAAACAAGAGTATCAAAAAATTAAGAAGAAAAATTTGTAAGTATTTCATATTTTATATCCTGCCAAAAAACTGTACAAGTAATCATAATAGCAAAAATTGAATTTAAGGCAATCATAATGTTTTCAGTACTCTAGGTCTCTAACTAGTTCCAAGAAAAAGACATTAGTCCCTAGTCTTTATGGAGCTGGATGAAATATATGTAGAAAATGTTTGAGCATGGTCATTTTTGAGTCACACAGGGCTTAGTTCAAATCCCATTTCTGCTACTTTCCAACTATATGATTTTGGACAAGACCCTTAAATTATGAGTCTTGTTTTCTTCATCTATAAAATGTGAATAGTAACAGCTTGCTCTTAGAGTTGTTATATGGATTTCATAAAGTAATGTCAATAAAATGTATAGTCTAAATCAATATAAATGGAACCTCTTTTATGAGACCTTTCTTATCCCTGGTTATATTAGGCATCTATTTCTGTATAACAAATCATCATGAATTTAGCATCTTAAAACAATGCACACTTACTACCTCACACTGTCTGCACATCAGGAATTCAGGCATAATTTACCTAGGTTCCCTCTTTTCCAATCTCTCACAAGCTTGAAATCTAATTACCGGCCAAAGTTGGAGTCCCATCTGAAAGCTCAGCTGGGGCAGGTTTTTCTTCCAAGCTCACTTATGTTGCTGTTGTCAGGATTTAGTTCCTTCTGGGCTATTGGGCTGAGAGCCTCAGTCCCTACTGGCTGTTAACCAGAAGACACCCTCAGCTCCTTGTTACATGGATCTTCCCAACAGGGCAAGTTGCTTCATCAAAGCCAGCCAGGGAGAGAGTCTGAGCAGGACAGAGTTTATAATCTTAAATAATACAATCATGGAAGTCACATCCCATCATGTTTTCTATTTTCCCTTGGTGAGAAGCAAGTCATAGGTCTTGCCCATCCTCCAGGGGAGGGAATTACACAAGAGGCAGGAGTCCGGGGGCGATGGTGGGGTGCGGTGGGTACCTTTTAGAAACTGTCTGCCACACCAGCTGACATTTCTCTCACCTTTAGCAGAGGTCTCTACCACTGCTATCCTGCTTGAAATTAGGTGGTGTCAAATAGAACTCAGGACAACTTTGAGCCCAACTTATATTTATTCATCCAGCAAATATTTACTGAATATCTACTTATTCAACTCTACTGGCCTAGACATTGGATATACTGTTTAAAAAAACTATTTAAAAAATAAAAAACAGGTAAAATCTCTGTCTTCATGAAACATACTATATTGGCAGAACAGGAAAGAGGGTTACAGAACACTTTCTGCTACCACTATCAATAATTTATCATACGTGACTCAAGTATAAAGTTTAAACATAAAATTTGAAATCCATGGTTTATTTCCAGAGAATTGCTTTAAAATGTTTATTGACAATTGCAATAACCATTGCCTTGGCAGAACAAGGTCTCTCCAAAGTGAAATTAATTTTTAAATAACTATGGAATTCTTAACTTAGGTGCTAATTACATGAGTACGTACATTTGTTACAACTCATTGAAATGTCACAACTAGAATGTGTGTGTGTTATTGCATGTAAATCATATCCCAATAAATAAATATATAAAAATTCATTTCAGAAAAAACTACCTAAGAAGTGCCTTGCCCGATGAAAGATTTTTCTAAGTTGGCAGGATCATCAATAGATCACAAATTATCAGAAAATATTAATTATAACCTATAATTCATCATTTTGCTGAAATGAAAGTAAGAAAATACATTTTTACATTATGAATATAGAGCAACTTGTAATTATATTGCAATGAGAGCAACTCATTCAAACATCATCTACCCATTAACAGAGGACCAAGTCTTGATTGGTAATGATTGTAATTAAATTCAGTCATCTTTGCTATTTTGCTGACTTTTCAGTTATTAAGAAACATATCACACACAAAATTTTTCTTTTGTTGTTATGAATTGTATATGTCAAGATGGGACCCCATGGAGGGATAGGGGGAAGGATAAATTGAAAGACTGGGATTCATATATACACACTACTATATATAAAATATATAACTAATAAGGACCTACTGTAGAGCACTCTACTTGATATTCTGTAGTGGCTTATAAGGGAAAAGAATCTTAAAAAGAGTGGCTATGTAAACCCATGGCGATTTCATGTCATTGTATGGCAAAACCAATTAAAAAAAAAAAAGAGTAGATACATGTATACATATAACTGATTCAACTTGCTGTATACCTGAAACTAACACAACATTGTATTGGGTTGGCCAAAAAGTTCATTTGGTTAGTGAATATGTTGTTCAATAAATCTCTTGGTGAAAATGAAAAATATGTCTTTTATTTTTACTTAAAACCAAACAAACTTTTTGGCCAACCCAATAAATCAACTATATTTTAATTTAAAAAAAAAAATTTTTTTAAGGGACCCCAGAACATATTTTAACAGTTTTTTAAAGTACATTACAACTTGTCAATTTTAGCCTTTTGGGTATGTGGGTCTCCCCGTGTCTTCCTGCTCTGGGTCTCAGAAATGTCCAGGGCAAGCCTGCCAAGGGGCTCACCTTCCAGCTCTGAAGGTCACACAAGAGTGATGGTTGAAAGTGAAACCAGAGAATCACTAAGTGAAATCTAGCCATGCCCCTGCACAGCTGTGTGACCTGGGCAAGGCTCCTGCCACTCAGAGCCTCAGTTTCTTCACCTGTACAATGGGGCTAACAATAAAACAATCTAGTAGAGACAGTGGGAGAGGCAAATGAGATAATGGTTTGTAAACCAGTTAAGCACTAGACCTGATGAAAATGAGAAAGCCCCTGGCCTTTCTTTAAAAAAAAAAAAATCCTTTTGGGGGTTTGTGGTAGGGCAAATTTGGGAGGCAAAGAGTTTAAGAGAACTGGGAATGATTATGGGATAATATTCCCCGATGATGCAGTGGTAAAAAAAAAAAAAAAAAAAATCTGCCTGCTAATGCAGGAGACATAGGAGACACGGGTTTGATCCCTGGGTTGGAAAGATCCCCTGGAGAAGGAAATGGCAACCCATTTCAGTGTTCTTGCTTAAAGAATTCCATGGACAGGGGAGCCTGGCGGTGACAGTCCATGGGGTTGCAAAGGGTCGGACACGACATTCAAGGCAGAAGTAAAAAGTCTTCAGTGAGAACTAAAAGATAATTCGGGCTTAGCTCCACCCATGGTTCAGAGAATGACTCAATGTAGGTATGATTCCCATGAGGACCAGGCCCACCTAGGGACTCAGGAAAATTGCATCACACACACTGGTGGCCACTAGTCCCTCCTAGTGAGCTTACCAAAATGCTGATTCCCAGGCCCACCCCCAAAATTCTGATTCAGTAGGTCCTGGGATGGGGTCCCAAGACTGACTTTTTTTTTTAACAAGCATCTGCTGGTAAAATTACAAGCATTGTTTTCAGGGCAATTCCAAGAATCCCTGCCCTTCTCACGCTCTAACTGAGCCTTATTCTTGTCACCCTTTAAAAACATGTATACTCTGGGAGTATACATGTTTTTAAAGGGTGACAAGAATAAGGCTCAGTTAGTACAGCCACTATGGA
Organism: Antilocapra americana; assembly: GCA_007570785.1. Taxonomy (NCBI): domain Eukaryota; kingdom Metazoa; phylum Chordata; class Mammalia; order Artiodactyla; family Antilocapridae; genus Antilocapra; species Antilocapra americana. The sequence goes on from ML663006.1 coordinate 2,515,406, forward strand.
AAACAGTGTGGAGGTTCCTTAAAAAGCTGCAAATAGACCTGCCATATGACCCGGCAATCCCACTGCTGGGCATATACACCGAGGAAACCAGAATTGAAAGAGCCACGTGCACCCCAATGTTCATCGCTGCATTGTTTACAATAGCCAGGACATGGAAGCAACCTAGATGCCCATCAACTGACGAATGGATAAGAAAGCTGTGGTACATATACACAATGGAATATTACTCAGCATTAAAAAAAAATTCATTTGAAGCAATTCTACTCAGATGGACGAAACTGGAGCCCATTATCCAGAGTGAAGTAAGCCAGAAGCAAAAACAACAATACAGTATATTAACACATATATATGGAATTTAGAAAGACAGTAATGAGAACCCAACATGGGAGACAACAAAAGGAACTCAGATGTATAGAATAGAATTGTGGACTTTGTGGATGAGGGTAAGGGTGGGATGATATGGGAGAAGGGCATTGAAGCATGTTAATTGTCATGTGTCTAATCAATCGCCAGCCCAGGATTGATGCTCGGGACTGGTGCAGCGAGATTTCCCGGGGGGGGAGGGAGGAGGGAGGGGGGACCCGGAGGGGAAGCATATGTAAACCCATGGTGATATCATGACAATGTATGGCAAAAACAATAATAAAATAAAAAAAAATAAAAATAAATAAAAAATGGAAAATGAAAAAAAAAAAAAGAACGAGACCAGGAATTTAATCCTAAAAAAAAAAAAAAACATGTATACTCTGTAATCAGAACCCCCCTGCCCCCCAAAACTCCTGCATCTACCCAAGAGGGGCAGGAAGTCTCAGGAGATAGCTTCTCCACCTCCGGCTAAGATCAAGCTGCATATCAGACCAGTCCACTGGAACCACCAGCCTTAGCAACCATGGTACATAGAAGGGCAAGAGATGCAAGTAAGCTGAGAACACAGGGTCTGGAGTAGTGGGTAGCAAACTTCTGTAAAGAATCAAACAGTATATAAGTTCCACGGTATGTATTTCAGCTCCACAGGCCAGACAATCACAATGGCGATGCACACGCAGCCACAGGCAACGCAGATACAAATGGGTGTGCCCAGTTTCCAATAAAACTTTATTTACAAAAACAGGCAGTGGGCCACATTTGGCCCATGGGCCATAAGTTTACCAACCCAGGATCCAGATTCAAATGGAATATCTGTGAAATCCCAGCTGCACTGAGCTGTGTGTCCTTGTATAAGTTACCTAACTTCTCTGAGCCTCAGTCGCCCCATGTGAAACTTAGCAGAATAAGAGTACCAGATCCACAGTGTTGGTGTGAGAATCCTCACATTTTAAAAACAAAGTATTTCACATCATTCTGGGAACTCAGTACACCAGGATGAAAGTCAGCTGTTAACTACTCTCTGGTCTAGAATGAGCATGGATCCATCCCTTCCCAGCTGGGTGACCCTGGGCAGGTGATACAACCTCTCTGTGCCTGAGCTTCCTGGATATAAAATAGCAATAAAAACAGCTGTGAGAATTAAATGAGACAATTAATGCAAAATGCTTAGAAGAATGCCTGCAAAAGCACACTGAAAAGTTAGCTTATTATTGTGTTATAACATGATAAATCATAAATTATTATCTTGTTATTATGTTTCTTACAGAGAAGAGATTGAATCAACAGAGTAAGGGGAAAAATTCCTTTATAGCAAAGAAAAGAGCACCAAGATTCTTGCCTTTCCCAAAAGCTATTAAGCCTTGCGCCTTTAGCCAAAGATACTGAGTGTAAAAATGTCTTTCTTTGCACCCACAGGTCAGCCAGGAGACAGCCACACCGAAACCAGCAGACTTGAAGCTGAATTGTATTTACCACACTTAGCTTTGCCTCTAAATTCCTACTAAAGATGAAACACAATATCTAGAACCTTCGTGGGAGCTTTGAGACAAAGCTATGGGATGCGACGAGAGAGGTATTTTAATAAATACCCCCAGATTGTTTTTATCTGGTTTTAATCTTAGTTTCACATTTCTTCTACCCTTTATTTAGTCTCTGGAATTTGCCATCAGCTTGTCAAAGACCAGTGATGCCTCTTCAAATAATATTCTCTTCTGTAATTTATATATTGAATATATGAAGGTCTCTTTGGCTGGGGGTTTTCCCAACACACACAGAAGCCACCACAATTAACTTTCCTTAAGGAAATTCCATTGCTTTTGAGAAAAACAGTTCTTGATCCTCTCCTCTGGGTTGCTGCTCCAACATACACACACACACACACACACAGACAAACACACATACACAAGTCCAAACAGCACTAAAGTAATTAAAGCAGCTGGGATTGATTGGGGTTCTGAGTGACCTTTTGGTAACTTACCTACGCCTGCCATTTAGAGAAAGAATAATTTATGATGCAAGTCGAAGTGCAGAAAACCAAGGCAGACAGAAAGAGAATTCTGATTAGCCAAGAGGGGTGAACTGTCAGGAAGGGGCCCCAGAGCCCCTTGTCAAAACAGGGAACAAAAGCAGTAAATGTCCAGGTTCGCCCAGACACAGACGCCTGCGGTTCCCAGGGTGAGTCTGCTCTTCTGGTTTGGAGAATCCAAGAAGTTCAGGGTTGGGAAGGTCTTAAAGGTCTCACCCAGCCCACTCATTTGACAAATGAAGAAACTGAGGCTCAGGGTAGAGGCTGACTCACTCCAGATTTGACTGTAGGTCATCTGCCTGTCGGATGCTACGAGTTTCCTACTTTATCTGGACCAACGTATTCAAACCAGAGGGATCTTCAAATTCCAAAATGCCCTCTAGTTGTAAATTATAAATAAGTTTGTGATACTGATTACAAATTAAAATCGCAGAAAGCAAGCTCGACAACACATGGATTATTTTCTGCTTTGTTCACTTCTGTACCTAGCACCCAGATTAACAGCTACCACGAGGTAAATAATGCATTTCTCTAGAATGAGCTTTCAGGAGCCACCTTTCCTGGATTCAGCAGATGAACATACGGCTGGGTCGGCTCTGTAACCAGAGTGCCACCCATTTGGGGACACCAGGTCAGGAAAACAGAAGATCTAGATGCCACAGTATTGCAGTTGCGTTAAAACTATTCCATTGCTTCTCCATCAACAGTCCCAGAGGCAGAAATGACCACTGACGAACTCTGTGCAGCTCCAAGAATAGATCAAACAGGTGAGCATCCCTTAATGAACTCCTACCAGTGCCCCACCTTGGTTTCTGCTGTTACTTTCACCTAGGAAATGCTTCACTGGCCTCTGAACCTTCACATCTCACCCACACTTTAAAATCCAGCTGTAGGACTTCCCTGGTGGTCCAGTGGTTAAGACTCTGTGCTTCCAATGTAGGGGTCTTAGATCCCTTGTCCAGGACCTGAGAGCCTCCATATCATGCGGCATGGTCAAAAAGTAAAATTAAACTCAGCTCACATGCCACCTCCTCCAGAAAGCTTTCTTTTCGTTTTCCTACACAAAAGCAACCCTTCCCTCTTTTGAGCTAACTTCCACACAGCTTTTGGGACTTTGTTGAAATGCTACTTTATCAGGGGAACCTTCTCTGACTTTCTGGATAAGGTTAGACTTTCCTACTTCTTTTACTATCACAACACTAATTGTTCTTTCTTTATTATCTGTCTTTCTGCTCTGCATAGTAAGTGTCTTGAGAAGAGAGATTATTTCTGCTCTCTTTCACCATTTGTATTCCTAGAACCCAGCACAGTGCCTTGACCACAGGAGGCATGAACAAACTGAAGGATGGATGGATGGATCAATGAAAGGTTGAATGGATCAATTAATAAATTGGTCAATGAATGAATCACGTATGACTCACTTACATGTTATTATCCAATCTCTACCATGCTGTTGAATTTACTTCTCAAAGACACAAAAATGCAGTGGTTAAAAGCGTGGTTTCCAACAGGCTCATAGACATAAAGAACAGACCTGTGGTTGCCAAGGGGATGAGGGGTAAGAGAGGAATGGAGTGGAAGTTTGGATTAGCAGATGCAAACTATTATTACAGAATGGATAAACAATGTCCTATGGTATAGCACAGGGAACCACATTTACTATCCGGTAATCAACCATAATGGAAATGAATATGAAAAAGAATGTAAATATGCATAGCTGAATCACTTTGCTGTACAGTAGAAATTAGCGTAGCACTGTAAGTCAACTATACTTCAATAAAATTTTTTAAATTGTGGTTTCTAGAGTGAAGCTGCCTGAGACCAAACTTTAATTCCATTTACCACGTGCATGGTGAAGAAGAAGATCCTTCATACTCCTGAGCCTCAGTTTCCCCATCTCTAAAGGGGAACCATCGGACTGCCCACACCTCATAGGACTACTGTGGGTTTAAATGAGATCATCATGCATGTAAAGTGCTTGGCACATCACAAGTACTCAGGAAACATTAGCTTTACTGTTCTGCTAACTCTTTTGGCAAGAGTTGTCAAATTCATCTTTGTAAGGCCCAGTACCTGGCAGACACACACATCTGGGTCTCAAAAAGACTGAACACTTACATGGATATTTTGAACCTCTCTGCCAGGACACATCAAAATTCTGAGAATGTCAAATATGTCAGCTACATGGAAGGAAGCTAAAGGGAAATGACAGCTAAATGTAATACCTGACACTGGACTGGGTCCTAGAAGAATGCTGTGGAGAACATTCTTGGGTCCACTGACAGAGCTGATCTACAGATGAAGACGAGATGGAGGTACTGTATAAATGCTAAATTCTCTGAAATCGTCAACTGTAATGTGGTTACATGAGGCTATCCACATTCTTATACGTTAAAATATTGAGGGGGAAAAGACCTTGATATATACAACTTGCTCTTACATGTTTCAGAAAAATTATACACATTTGAGAGAAAAGGAAAAAGCAGAGTAAAATACAAGTGACTCCAGCTAAAGGAAGGATACACTTCGTGCTATTTTTGTTCTTGAAATTTTTCAACAAGTTTGAAATTATTTCCAGATGGAAAGAGTTTTGCAAATTATGGAGTGAATCTGGAACGACCAGATTACAGTTCTGCATTTTCAAATAATATTATAGTTACATCTGACAAGCAGTCTAGTGGACTAATCTCCAGGCTTCCCAGGTAGTGCTAATGGTAAAGAATCTGCCTGCCATTGCAGGAGACGCAAGAGATCTGGATATCCGATCCCTGGGTCGGGGAGATTCCCTGGAGGAGGGAATGGCAACCCACTCCAGTATTCTTGCCTGGAGAATCCCATGGACAGAGGAGCCTGGTGGTCTACAGTCCACAGGGTCATAAAGAGTCAGACATGGCTGAAGTGACTTAGCATGCAGGCACACCATCTCTTCAAACACACCTTCCAACTTGACAAGTCGCTTTAACCTTCATGAACCTCAGTCTCCCCATCTACAAAAAAGAACATACAATAACTCTCCAGGCTGTTATGAGGACTGACTAAGGTAATGATCGTAAACATCTTATACCCTTTACAGCTAAATTATATGATTATAGTGATGGTGATTAACCACATCATCATCCTTCCATTTTTTCTACTTTCCAATTACCCCCAGTTAATGGAGTCCTGTTTCTCTTTGGAAGGTAGAAAGCAGCCTCTTCCCCAAACATCTCCAGCCTGGGTTCTTCAACAACCCATGGAGCTCTCCTGCCTTGAACCTGAACCATGCCTGAGTTTCGAGAGAGCAGTTACGTGTCCATTTTCTTCGATTATCAGTGAAAGGTTAAGTGCCCTGGGCCTCAGCTCCCAGATATCCATCTAGGCTTTCCATTATGAGCGGAGGTAGACCAACCGGGTCTGTGAGTTTCATTCTCCGGCCCTGGGCTCTCCAGCTAATAGAACCTCAGCCACTCTCTTGAAGGTAAAGCTTTATCTCCGGGCAAAGCCAACCAATTTAAATGGCACTCACAGCTCAGGCCTGCATGTTCATGGGCTCTGAGTACTCCAAGGAGCCAGAGCAATAAAATCTATTAGGTCTCCTTTGTCCCATCTTGTTGTGAACTTATAAGAAAAAGCCACTAAGAGGATCAGTACCCAGAAAAACCTTCATAATTGTGGCTTCTATGCAGCGAATGAGGACAATTACCAAGGCAACCGGCCAATCATTCTGGTTAAGGGCAGAGGGAGTTTATTCCAGAAGAGGCTGTTTCGAACCTCTATGGCGCTGTAATCAGAGAGTAACCAACATTTTAAAAGGCCCTTGTGTAAAAACAGGAGGAACAGCAGGGGAGGAAAAGAGGAGAGGGGGGAAGAAATTAATTTCCTCTTATTTCCTGCCTGCCTCATTGATTGCAGTCCAAAGGCAAAATGATGCACTCGCCTCGGTGCACCTGGGGCCACAGGGGCTGACAGCCAAGCCCGCGATGTGGTTTTATGCATGCATTTATTTACTTCTTTTCCCCTCTAGATCTGGCATCTGCAGTGTTGATCTCAAGACAGGTGCAGCCAAGGTGTCAGTAAGAATCACCAAAAAATGTATGGAGCCTCTTTCAGTACCTTCTGGTCCCGTGAGAATAAAAACAGAAGCCCATCCTTCCTGACCCTGCCTCCACCACCTCAGTTGCTGATTTTGGCAAATCATTTTGTGGTGAAAGTCGTTTTGCTCAGCAGAGTGTCTCCTATGCGTTTATGTTGGAAATCAGGAGAAACTGGGAAAACTCTAGATGCTTCTCCATCTTGGGGACTCTGGAGATTTTAGCTGATACTGAATTGGGGACTGACTTTTTCCTGCTGGGCCATGCGAGGCTCCTGGGATGGTTGAGGACGTGGGTGAGAATATATCTTTGGTCTACAGACTCTGTGTTCTCAGCTCTGTGTCCCCATTATTCCTCCCTGCCTCCAACCCACCCAGCCCATGGGCAGTGAAACAAACACTAGATAACCTGCCCCACGTTTGCTCATCTTCCTGGTAGGACTAGCAAAGCCACCCAATGAAATCAGAGGCTATCTTTTCCATTAGTGAGCCCCGATGATGTGAGGTGTGAAAGAGAGGTGTGCCCCATTGAAAAGTCATTGATTCACTCAATAAACACAGGCCAGGCACTATTCTCTAAGCATCATGTATGAAATCACTTCCTGTTTCTCCCCAACTAGCAGAGTCTATCATCCTAGTTACACTGAGATAACAGTAATGAAAATAACAGGAGGATAATAATATGACCACAGCATCAGGTGAACTGAGCATTTGCCCATATGTCATGACCTCCCTTAGGCCTCTAGGATATTGTGGCAACAATCAGGGTCCCAGCAGGAAATAAGTGACACATTCAAAGGGTTTAATTGATGAGGGTTTAATAAAGGGTCTCTCTTTTTTGTAGATGTACAGCCACATCTTTCCCCCCAGCCTTTTTGAGATATAATTGACATGTGTGTGCATGTGTGTGCTCAGTCGCTAAGTTTGACTCTGCGATCCTACGGATTGTAGCCCTCCAGGCTCCTCTGTCCATGGGATTCTCCAGGCAAGAACATTGGAGTGGGTAGCCTCGCCCTCCTCTAGTATATCTTCCTGACCCAGGGACTGAACCTGTGTCGCCTGCATTGCAGGCAGATTCTTCACCCACTGAGCCACCTGGGAGCCCAAATGGCATGTAACATTGAATAAATTTAAGGTGTACAAAGTGTTGATTTGAGACATTTATATATTGCAGTAAGATGACCACCGTTATGGGCTTCCCTAACAGCTCCTTCATGTCACATACTAACCATTTCCTTTTTGTGGTGAGAACATGTAAGGTCTCCTCTCTTAGAAAATTACAAGTATACAATACAGTGTTGATAAGTTCTGGTACTCTAATAAAGGGGTCTATTTTCACAGGTGTGAACAGAGTTAAAGGAATTGGCAAAGGATATTTAAATTCCTGGGGTCAGCCTTGGGTGGGGAGCTGTTACCACCTGCAGCCAAATGAAGGGGCATAGGGTTCCCAGGTGAGGGGCATGGGAGAGAGGCCACCCAAGAGGAGCTGGAGAAATAGAATAGCCCAGTAATTCCCTCCCTCCTGACCTCCAGTCTTTCTCCAGTGATTCCCACTGGCCAATCGATTGAGGTTGAATCGATCACCAACGGCCAGTAAGTTAATCAATCATGACTATTTAATGAAGCCTTCATAAAACCCCAAAAAGGAAGGGGTTGAGAGCTTCCACGATGGGGAACCAAAACACATCCACGTGCCATTGTGCTAGGCTCCAGGTCCCAGGAGGACAGAAGCTTCTTTTTCAGTATCTTGCCCTATGAATCTCTTCCATTAGACTGCTACTGAGTTATTTTATAATAAACTAGAATAGTAAACTGTATAGTCAAAGCTATGGTTTTTCCAGTAGTTATGTATGGATGTGAGAGTTGGACCATAAAGAAAGCTGAGCACCAAAGAATCAGTGCTTTCAAAGACTCTTGAGAATCTCTTGGACGGCAAGATCAAACCAGTCAATCCTAAAAGAAATCAACCCTGAATATTCATTGGAAGGACCTATGATGAAGCCCCAATACTTTGGCCACCTGATGTGAAGGGCCAACTCACTGCAAAAGACCCTGATGCTAGAGAAGATTGAAGGCAAGAGGAGAAGTGGGGGGTGACAGAGGATGAGATGGTTAAATAGCATCACCAACTCAATGGACATGAGTTTGAGCCAACTCTGGAAGATAGAGAAGGACAGGGAAACCTGGCTTGCTGCAGCCCATGGGGTCACAAAGAGCTGGACATGACTTAGTGACTGAACAACATTAATAAACTGGTAATCTAGTGAATTCATGGATTTCTTGAGTTCTGTAAGCTGTTCTAGCAAATTAATTGAACCCAAGAAGTGGGTCGCTGGAACCTTCCATTTGTAGCCAGTGGGTCCGGACTTCTGAACCTGGGCTTGCGATTGGATTGGTGTGTGAAGTCCTGCGCGACTTAGCCCCCCCCCCCGTTTTTTTTTAATATTTATGTATTGATTTAGCTGTACTGGGTCTTAGTTTCAGTTGCAGCAAGTGGGATCTAGTTTCCAGACCTGGGATCGAACCCTGGCCCCCTGCATTGGGAACATGGAGTCTTAGCCACTGGACCACCAGAGAAATCCTAGGACTGAGCTCTTTACCTGTGAAATCTGATTCTATCTCCACATTAGTGTCAGGATTGAGTTGACACCCTGCTGGTGTCTGAGAATTGTTTGTTGGTGCAGGAAAGTTGAAATTGGGTTCAGGAACCTAATTTAGTTGAGATACTACTAGATGATACTATGGCCAGAGGATTCAGGAATATTGGAACCCTGTCCCAGACCACATGAGATCCTGGGGCAATTCCATGCAAGGGATGGACACACGGAAGGTGAATTTGGAGACTGACACTAAATTCTCATGCATAACTCAAATTATCCCAGGGGGTCACGGAAAGATCCATTGGTAACAATAGCTCTGGAGCTTCCCTCGTGGCTCAGCAGTAAAGAATCCACCTGCCAATGCCGGAGACACAGGTTTAATCCCTGGGTTGGGAAGATCCCCTGGAGAAGGCAACAGCGACCCATTCCAATATTCTTGCCTGGGAAGTCCCATAGACAGAGGAGCCTTGAGGGCTGCAGTCCATGGGGCTGCAAAAAAGTTGGACACGACTTAGCGGCCAAACAGCAACAGCCATAGCCTTAGAACAAAAACGGACCAGAGCTTTTTCTCGTTGATTTCATTCCCTACGTTTAAACTTACACTTCAGCATCACCGCGTTTTTAATGGAAGGATAATTGCTTTGCAATGTTGTGTTCGTTTTTGCTGTACAACGCCATGAGTCAGCTACATGTATTCATGTCTCGCCTCCCTCTTGAGCCTCCCTCCCACAATCAGTCATCACAGAGCGCCGAGCTGAGCTCCCCAAGCATCCCCACTTTTAAGGCAGGGGTTTACCTTTTATTTCCCACCTGGATGATCACAACAGTCTTCTAATTGGGCTTCCTGTGCATTTTTCCTGAACCTTCTCTAATGTTGTTTACTAACGCTTTCTTGACATCTTTATTGAGGTACTAACAAATGAAGATGGTATCCGGTATATGATTTGACGGCTGATATACGAATAATTATGAAAATAACTGCCACAATCAAGCTAATTAACATACTTCTGGTTGTGTGCGTGTTGAGAACATTTAAAGATCTATCACTTAGCAAATTTTAAGCATCCTATACATTTTTATAATTGGAGGATAACTGCTGTACATCGTGGCATTGTTTCTTTTGTACAATGTGAATCAGCTATAAGTATACATATGTCCCCTCCTTCTTGAGCTTTCTACCAACCCCACCCCATCCCTCTAGATCATCAAAGAGCACTGGGCTGAGCTCCCTGTGTTATATAGCACCTTCCCACTAGCTGTCTATTTTACACACAGTAATATATATACATCAATGCTACTCTCTCAATTCAACCTCCTTCTCCTTCCCCTGCTGTGTCCACAAGACCATTCTCTACCTCTGCATCTCTATCCCTGCCCTGAAAATAGGTCCATCAGTACCATTTTTCTTGATTTTAAATGCACGCATTAATATATGGTATCAATACTGTTAACCAAAGTCATCTTGCTTTACATCAGATCTCTAGAACTTACTCATCTTGCATAATTGAAACTTTGTACCCCTAGACCATTGACCACATTTTTTTCCTCCCCCACCCCTGGTAACAACCATCCTTTACTATTTCTATGAGTTTGACTATTTTAGCTTCCACATGTGAGTTCATCCTTAGCATAATGTCCTCGTGATCTGCTTTGACTAATAGAAAATGGTTAGGATTGACACTTGGGGTTTTAGCTTCCACATTCATCCCCTGGGGACCCAGCACCGGGCAGCAAAGACACTGGTCCAGAATGCTGGAGGGAGAGACCACACAGAGGTCTGAGACCCCCATCTAAGAGCCACGCCAGTGGCCAGTAGTGTAAATGAAGTCCCCTCCGACATTCCAGACCCGGCCACACTCTCAGCAGACTGCAGCCATGTGAATGGCCCTGGCCCACCACCCCACAGAGCAGAGGTGTGTGGTCCTAGCACAGCCCTGGGAAAATCACAGAACTGCAAGCTAATAAACGGTTGCTGTTTAAGCCACTATCTCTTGTTTACAGCGAGAGATAACTGAAATAGTGCCTTTTAAATATCCATCCCCCAAGAAAGAGTTCGCGAGTCCAATGGACTGGAACTTGAATTATGCAAATCAGTGATACTTATCCCTGAGGTGGGGTAAAAAGGGTTAGGGGTGAGGGTGGGGTGGGAGGACCCTTCGTATAGAAAGGGACAGAAGGACCAAACCTTTCATCTTTCAAGGTCCTGATATGTGTGAATAGTTGTCCTACAAGCCAGTAAAAGCAGTTCACATGAGCTGTTGAGTTTTTCATGCTATGAAAATACACATGAAATTTACCATCTTAACCATTTCGAGGTGTACATTTCAGCAACGCTGGGCACAGTCAACTACTCAATGCCCAAACAGAAACCCCACAGTCATTATGCAATCACTCCTCATTCTCTCTTCCCCTCAACCCAAGATAACTACTTATCTACTTTCCATCTGTGTGGATTTGCCTATTTGGGACATTTCATATAAGTGGAAACATACAATATAATGATCTTTTTTGTGTCTGGCTTCTATCACTTAGAATGATGTTTTCAAGCTCCAGCCATGTTGTAGCATGTATCAAGGACTCATACATCATTCCTTTTTATGGCTGTATAGCATTCCTTTTAATGGCTAGGCCACATTTTATTTATCTTTTCATCCATTGATGGACATTGGGTTGTTTCCACCTTTTAGCTTTTGTTAAATAACGATGTTATGAACATTTATCATACAAGTTTTAAACTAATTCAGGAGTTGTTAATGAAGGGTCCTTGTGTTCCACCCTCAAGGGGACATTTGGTCATGTCTGGAGACACTTTTGATTCTCAAAAATGAGGCAAGGTACTACTAACATCTGCTGAACAGAAGCCAGAGATGCTGATCAACGTCCCACAATTCACAGGACAGCCCCACCACAAGAATACTGCTGCTATTACTACTCAGTTGCTCAGTCGTGTCTGACTCTCCACGATCCTAAGAACTGTAGCCCACCAGGCTTTTCTGTCCATGGGATTTTCCAGGCAAGAATATCAGAGTGGGTTGCCAATTTCCTCCTCGAGGGGATCTTCCTGATCCCGGGATTGAACCCACATCTCCTGCATTGCAGGTGGATTCTTTACTGCTGAGCCATCAGAGAAGCCCTCACCACAAGAATACTCGAGACACAAATGTCCCCAGTGCTGTGGTAGAGAGACCCTGCTCTAATCCAACCTCTCCCAGCCACCATGGAGGTATAGGGACTATACCACACTTTCCATTTAGTGTGGATTCTTTCAGAGGCCCCCTCCAATAAATGATCAACCTTCTCTCCTTCCCATCTCAGAATTCACAGCCTGGTGACCAGTTTAGAAATGTGAGATTCTTTTTCAACACCCACTATTTCCAAGAGGGAAATCAAAACAAAACCCTCGAAATCAATTTGCAGGAAAAAAATATAAAAGGATATTTCTGATGTTTTTCTAAGCTTTTCATCCTTTTTAAAAACAGGGGGGTCAAGTGGCAACTGAAGAATAAAAGCAAGTGTTCAAAAGCATGAGCGACCAAAAGTCCACAGAAAATCAAAACAAACCCAGCTCTCAGTGTGCGTAATTACGGCTAGAACCCAGTAATGAAAGCTTTATTGGTTTAATGTGATTCCATCAAGTACCAAAAAGCGGGAAGGAGTGGGAGAAAGAAAGAAAATGGATATGAAAGAGGAGAGGGAGGGAGGAGACATGAAAGAGGAATACAAGAGAGCAGAGAGGGTGAAACTAGGATGCATTGGTAATTAAACTGTACATTCTGGGAGTTGGACCAGTGTTTATTCAAAGGAGCAGCAGGGACAGACCTGAACACCTTCGCCAAAATGTGTACCTCTGCATTCAACCAATAGATCACTTGCCAGCACTGTGTGCTTGATCCTGGTTTTGATAGGGGGGATCCAGCAATGAATAAATTAGACAAAATTCCTGATTCTTCCTCCTGGAGCTTACATTCAAGCAGGGAAAAGAGCCATTCAATGAAATAATAGGTGGTAAGGACTGTGCACTTCCATGGCTGGGGGCCCAGGTTTGGTCCCTGATCAGGGAATTAAGCAGAGAAGGCAGTGGCAACCCACTCTTGCCTGGAAAATCCCATGGACAGAGGAGCCTGGTGGGCTGCAGTCCATGGGGTCGCTGGGAGTCGGACATGACTGAGCGACTTCACTTTCACTTTTCACTTTCACGCACTGGAAAAGGAAATGGCAACCCACTCCAGTGTTCTTGCCTGGAGAATCCCAGGGATGGGGGAGCCTAGTTGGCTGCCCTCTCTGGGGTCGCACAGAGTCAGACACAACTGAAGCAACTTAGCAGCAGCAGAAGCAGGAATTAAGATCCTAAAAACCACACGGTATGGTCAAAAAAAAAAAAAAGTAAGTAAAATACATTGTACCTTTGCAGAAAAAAAAAAAGAAAGCAGGGGAAGGCGACAGGAAGTACCAGGGATGGGGGAAGTGCTAGAATTTTAGAGCAGGTAGCCAAGGAGGGGGTGATAATTTTTTTTTTTTTTTTTTTTGCCATGCTATATGGCATGTGGAATCCTAGTTGCCTGATTAGGGATCCAACTCATAACCCCTGCAGTGGAAGCACAGGGTCTTAACCACTGGACCACCAGGGAAGTCCCAGGAGGGGGTGATAGACGGCAAAGATCTGAAGGAAGTGAAAGAGTGAGCCAAGGATAGAGCTAGGGAAAAATCATTCCAGGCCGGGGAAAGGATGTGCAAATGTCCTGGGGTGGGACGTGCCTGTGGAGAAAGAGTGAAGGGGGTAGTGTTGTTGGGATAGAGCAGCAGGGAGGCCAGTGGGAGATGGGACAGATCCCAAGAGGCTTCACTGGGCACAGGAAGGTCTTTGTTCTTCCTCTGAGTGAAAAGTGGGCCCTGGGTGGCAGCAGGGGTTAGACATAATATTACTCTCATAGGAATTAAGGTGAGGCAACAAGTGAGGCACCAAGTGAGGCACCAAGGGAGTGGCTGGTCCTGGGAGGGGCAATTCCTCCAGGGTCAGCAAGAACCCAGGTATCACAGCACCAGAAAATAAAAACATGCTTAATACAGGGTGACTCACATCCAAGGACTGATCCACGCAGGAGAATAAAGGTCTGGGTCTCCCCTTTTCATTGCCGTATAGTATTCCTTGGCATAAATGTACCCAACTTCCCATTCTTCTTTAATGGACTTTGAGTCAATAGGCAGGCAGCAAAAATAATTTCTGCAAATGGCTACTAAACCCATGAAATATGCTCAACATCATTAATTTCCAGGGAAATGCTAGTTAAAACCAAAATGGGATACTACTATATACCAACCAGAATGGCTAATATTAAAAGTTGGAAAATACCAAGTGTTGGTAAGGATGTGACCTCTCAGTATTCCTCTTTAATCAAACCAAGCTGTATGGTAACCGTGTTCCCCAAAACCAAAGGAAAGCAAGAAACACAGCAATTGATTACAGATTCCAAATCAACCAATTAGCTCTTCAGTATAAACACAGACAGCAGGCAAATTGACCAGCCCTCCCTCCTAAGCCCCTCATCCAGCTTGCTTTTTCCTGTGAAGGCTATAAACTCAGCCACAGTTGAATGTTGTTGTTGTTGTTGTTGTTCAGTTGCTCAGTTGTGTCTGACTCTTTGTGACCCCATGGACTGCAGCACACCTATCTCCCATAGTTTACTAAGTTCATGTGCATTGAGTCAGTGACGCTCTCTAACCATCTCATTCTCTGTTGCCTCCTCCTCCTCCTGCTCTCAATCTTTCCCAACTTCAGGGTCTTTTGCACTGAGTCATCAGCTCTTTGCATCAGGTGGCCAAAGTCTTAAAGCTTCAGCTTCACCATCAGTCCCTTCGACGAATATTCAGGGTTGGTTTCCTTCAGGATCAACTGGATTGATCTCCTTGCAGGCTGAGGGACCCTCAGTGTTTTCTCCATCACAATTCAAAACCATCGCTTCTTCAGCACTCAACCCTCTTCATGATCCAACTCTCACATCCATACATGGCTACTGGAAAACTGTAACTTTGACTAGACAGACCTTTTCAGCAAAGTGATGTCTCTGCTTTTGAATATACTGTCTAGGTTTGTCATAGCTTTCCTTTCAAGGAACAAGTGTCTTTTAATTTCGTGGCTACAGTCACCATCTGCAATGATTTGGGAGCTCAAGAAAATAAAATTTGTCACTTCTCCTTTTTCCCCTTCTATTTGCCATGAAGTGATAGAACCAGATGCCATGATCTTAGTTTTTTTCGTGTTGGGTTTTAAGCCAGCTTTTTCATTCTCCTCTTTTACCCTCATCAAGAGGCTCTCAACACCAAACCAAAGGGGCAAAGATGGATATGCCATTTCTGACATAACTGTATGCTTGAACCTTGAGGCTGGAGAGCCAGCAGGCATGTGGACAGTCATCTCTCTTTGACATATTGCCTGAATGCAGGTCTGGTTGTTTTGATAGGCTTTCAAAAAATAAAAATTATAATCTAAAAGGTTACAGTGATGGATATTGAAATCCAAACCCTAAAAGCCTTCTGACTACGGTGTTCCAGGTGGCTCCGAGATATTTTTTTTCCTTCTTTTTAATCTAAATCATGTTCTCAGACAGCACAGAGCCTGGTATAAATTCTCTTCTGCACTAATCTTTTATATACTTTTATGCTTGTCTGAGATGATTGAACATGACTCATTCATGATTCTGTTTTCCACCACCACTGGTTGCTTCCAGTCGGCAACATCTGGTTTTTTGCAGTAAAAGTTTCCCTTTGTCTGTCATATAACTCTGCGGTGTTCTGAGGAAAAGAGGAGTCTGCACCAGGGGCTGGTCAAGTGCCAGGAGCTGCCATGGATGATAGCAGAGCTGGGATCATCTCTACTGTTTATTGATGGTGATATGAAACTGAAAGTCAGTTGAATAAAAACTGTCAGCTCTACAGTGTAGACCGATAGATTTCAACCTTCATGTATATATATATATATATATATATATATATAGTTTTTGCTGCAAATCGTTTTTTTCAAACAAAATTTGAAAAAAATTATAAAAAGATTTCCTGTTCTGTGGGAGACACACCCTCCCCTTCACTCTCAAGACAATTCATGAAGCCCCTTCTCTGAGACACCAGTGCTCCCAAGAGATTCTCAAAAGCCACTATGCAAAGCAGAGTCACAGCATAGCTCTGGTTACCATAGGTTATCACCAGGTGATCTTGATTTTTTCCCCCTGCTTTTTTTATATTTTAAATGCTCTACAATGAACATTTATAACTCCATCATCATAAAATAAATTGAAACATCTTAAAGAAAACTGGTATCGTTTGATACTCCTTAAACATACCCCATAAAGCATCAAGTCAGTTTCTGGCAATCGGTCTGTAAGTATAATAACCAAGTGCTAAATACATGCCAGGTACTGTTCTTGGCATAGAAGATACAGTGGTGAATAGTGAGAGCAGCTGACTCCAAAGGTCTGACAGTTTAACAGCAGGAAGACAGGTGCAGGAGGCCTTCTGCCCAGCATCACTCCCCAGCAACTCACTTGAAGAATTCCCTGTGACTTGGAACTCTCTGGGTCTAGAGACCCTAGTACTCAGAGGGAGGCTCAGTAATGGTCCCAATACTCAACAGTAATCCCGCTCAATTCAAATCTATGGCTGCTTCCTGGTCACTTTGAGGAATTCACACCAGTCCTCCAGAAGGCAGAGCAATCAGCATGCTGGCATGGGTCTCTGACCTTGATCATCATCAGGAGACAGGGCTGTAGCACAATGGAATTTTTGTGTTTTTTGTTTTTGTTTTTAGTCACTGAGTTGTATCTGACTCTTGTGACGTCAAGGACTGTATAACCCATCAGGCTCTTCTGTCCACATGATTCTGCAGGCCAAGAAAACCGGAGTGGGTTGCCATTCCCTACTCCAGGGGATCTTCTCGACCCAGGGATTGAACCCAGGCCTCCTGCATTGGCAGGTGGATTCTTTTACCCCTGAGCTACCAGGGAAGCCCAACACAGTGGAGATAGGGAAGTAATTGCTTGTGTTTGGCAGTTTGCTAGGGCATTTCCTGGTATTCCCATGCCTCGGAGTAACTGAACATAGATAATACAGCCACCTCAGCCTGATAAGGATGGGGTCACCATGGGCTCAGACCCCTCCAGGATGAGGATCTAGGTCACCCCACCAGGCCAGCTGCTCAGACCAGAAGAGAGAGAGGGGAACCTGGAATGAATGGCGAGTGGGAGGAAGATGATGAGTGTTTGACATGGAAACACTCATCTATGTGATGGTTGATGACATTGAAACACTTGTCCATGGGATGGTTGATGACATGGAAACCATCTGAAACAGTGGAGGCTCTCATCCAGTCCACTTCCCCTCCTCTTAGAAATGTCTTCGGAAATTTTTGACCAATCAGAGTCCTGGAGAAACTCCACTTAGATGAAATGAACATATGTGAGAAGCTAATGGCTCCAAAGGGTGGATTGTAGCCGATGATGTTGGTGTCCTATCCAAATCCTTCTAGCTGGACTGTGCACCCATTCCCCCAGCTGCACTGTTGTTGGCTGAATATAACTCAGAGCTGATTCATTCTCCATATAATTGGCCAAAATGGAACCACCTTTTCTAGGAGGCTAAGCTATCCCTTGGTAGGGGAGGCTGGCATGGTGGTACAAAAGCCCAGCCCTTGCCATAAAGGGTACCAATTCCATGGAGCAACTTACATTCCAGATCATGAACTCCTTACTGCAAAATTCAGAGTTAAATTGAAGAAAGTAGAGAAAACCACCAGGCGATCCAGATATGACCTAAATCAAATCCCTTATGATTATATAGTAAAAGTGACAAATAGATTCAAGGGATTAGATCTGATAGAGTGCCTGAAGAATTATGGACAGGTGTTCGTAACACTATACAGGGCAGTGATCAAGATCATCCCCAAGAAGAAATGCAAAAAAGCAAAATGGTTTTCTGAGGAGGACTTACAAATCGCTGAGAAAAGAAGAGAAGATAAAGGCAAAGGAACAAAGGAAAGATATACCCATCTGAATGCAGAGTTCCAAAGAATAGCAAGGAGAGATAAGAAAGCCTTCCTTAGTGATCAACTTAAAGAAGTAGAGGAAAACAGTAGAATAAGAAAGACTAGAGATCTCTTCAAGAAAATCAGAGATACCAAGGGAACATTTTATGCAAAGATGGACACAATAAAGAAGAGAAACAGTACGGATCTAACGAAAGCAGAAGCGATTAAGAGGTGATAAGAACACACATAAAAATCATACAAAACAGACCTTATTGACTCAGGTAACCACAACAGTGTGATTACTCATCTATAGTCAGACATCCTGGAGTGCGTAGTCAAGTGGGCCTTAGGAAGCATCACTACAAGCAAAGCTATTGGAAGTGATGGAATTCCAGCTGAGCTATTTCAAATTCTAAAAGATGATGCTGTGAAAGTGCTGCATTCAATACGCCAGCAAGTTTAGAAAACTCAGCAGTGGCCACAGGACTGGAAAAGGTCAGTTTTCATTCTAATCTCAAAGAAGGGCAATGCCAAAGAATGTTCAAACTACCACACAATTACACTCATTTTACATGCTAGCAAAGTAATGCTCAAAATTCTCCAACTAGGCTTCAATAGTACATGAACCGAGAACTTCCAGATGTTCAAGCTAGATTTAGAAAAGGGAGAGGAACCAGAGATCAAATACCCAATATCTGTTGGATCATAGAAAAAGCAAGAGAATTCCAGAAAAACATCTACTTCTGCTTCATTAACAAAATGTGGAAAATTCTTAGAGATGGGAATACCAGACCACCTTACCTGCCTCCTGAGACACCTGTATGCAGGTCAAGAAGCAACAGTTAGACCTGGACATTGAACAATAAAATGGTCCAAAATTGGGAAAGGATTACATCCAGGCTGTATATTGTAACCCTGCTTATTTAACTTATATGGAGAGTACATCATGCGAAATGCCAGGCTGAATGAAGCATAAGCTAAAATCAAGATTGCCAGGAGAAATATCAATAACCTCAGATATTCAGATGACACCACTCTTACAGCAGAAAGTGAAGAGGAACTAAAGAGCCTTGTGATAAAAGTGAAAGAGGAGAGTGAAAAAGCTGGCTTAAAACTCAACATTCAAAAAGCTAAGATCACGGCATCCAGTCCCATCACTTCATGACAAATAGATGGGGAAAAAAATGGAAACAGTGATAGAGTTTATTTTCTTGGGCTCCCAAATCACTACAGATGGTGATTGCAGCCATGAAATTAAAAGACGCTTGCTCCTTGGAAGAAAAGCAGTGATAAACCTAGACAGTATATTAAAAAGCAGAGACTTTACTTTGCCAACAAAGATCCATCTAGTCAAAGCTATGGTTTTTCCAGTAGTCATGTACAGATGTGAGAGTTGGACCATAAAGAAGGCTGAGTGCCAAAGAATTGATACTTTTGAAATGTGCTGCTAGAGAAGACTCTTGAGAGTCCCTTGAACAGCAAGGAGATCAAACCAGTCAATCCTAAAGGAAATTAGTCCTGAATATTCATTGGAAGGATTGATGCTGAAGCTCCAATATTTTGGCCACTTGATGTGAAGAACCAACTCATTGAAAAAGACCCTGATGCTGGGAAAGACTGAAGGCAGGAGGAGAAGGGGATGACAGAGGACAAGATGGTTGTGTGGCATCACCAACTCAATGGACATGAGTTGAGCAAGCTCCAGGAGATGATGAAGGACAGGGAGCCTGGTGTGCTGCAGTCCATGGGGTTGCAAAGAGTGGGATACAACTGAGTGACTGAACAACAATTGAGGTTTCTTTTTTCAAACATTTATCCAGTTGAAAAGACTTTCCTTTCCTAATGGAATTGGGGCATTTGCTAAAAACTTGTGTGTGTGCGAATCTATTTTTGGCTTCTGTTGCGTTGATCTATTTGTCTATCCCTGAGGTCATATTCTTGCTTAGATTTTTTTTTTTCCCTGACTTACCATCTTTCCCTCATGCCTCATCTCCTAAGAGAACTCTTTTAATAAATCACTTGGCTATCATTCCCATCACAGACTCCGTTTTCAGGGAACTAGATTTAAGATTGCAACAGACATGCAAGTTAATTGTTAAATGAGATACTTCCAGGTGCTAATCAGTACAGGGAATAAGTTAAATATGGTAATATTGCAGTAAATGACTGGCTTGCCTGTGGAAAACTAGTTTAGAAAAGGCATCTCTGAGAAAGTGACATTTAAGTCAAGTCCTGAGTCATGACAACATAAGTGGATGGTTGAAGGGCAAGGAAAATAATCACTGGAGCCAAGAAGGTTTAGGAACTGAGAGCAAAGAGTGTTGATCTTCAATGTCATGGCTGAAGCCAGAAGCATGATGGTCAGAGAAGTGATGGAAAGTGGGGCAGAGAAGAAGCTGCCAAGCCAGGCAGGAGTTTATTGAAAAGCCCTGGGAGTTTTGATGAGGGAAGGAGTATAGATCATTTCAAAGCATCAGTGGTATGGGAGACAGGCTCAAGAGGGAGGGGATTTATGTATACATATAGCTGATTCATATTGCTATATAGCAGACAACACAATGCTATAAAGCAGTTATCCTCCAATTTAAATAAACTTGTTCATCCTAAGGGAGATCAGCCCTGGGTGTTCATTGGAAGGACTGATGTTGAAGCTGAAACTCCAAAACTTTGGCCACCTGATGCGAAGAGTTGACTCATTGGAAAAGACTGGGACGGATTGGGGGCAGAAGGAGAAGGGGACAACAGAGGACGAGATGGCTGGATGGCATCACCAACTCGATGGACATGGGTTTGGGTGGACTCCGGGAGTTGGCGATAGACAGGGAGGCCTGGCGTGCTGTGATTCATGGGGTCACAAAAAGTCAGACACGACTGAGCAACTGAACTGAACTGAAGAGTCAGGAAAGCAAAGAGTACACCCACCACCTCTGCAGGTACTGAGTTTTCCAGGAGCTGGGAGAAACCCACAATCTCCCTGAAGAAGGCTGTAGGGGAAGGTGTCCTCAGGGACAAGATATATAGCCAAGATGCATATGGAGAAAGACTCTGATCAGAATTTGAACTTGAGCATGCAGCAGAATCAAGAGTAGGACTTCTTAAAACACAGATTTCTGGGTCCCACCCTAGGGTTTCTGACTCAGAAGGCTTGAGGTAGGGAACCAAGCATGTGTATTTCTAACAAGTTCTTCTGGGTGACATTGATGATGGGAGTCCAGGGACCACTCTTTGAGACCCACTGGCTCAGATAATACCACGTTAGGAGATAGACAGTGGCTCAGCATTAGCAAGACCATGGACTGCTTTTGTTAATAAAGTTTTATTGGCACACAACCATGCCCATTTGCCCACATGTCATCTGCAGCTGCTTTCCTGGTTCAGGGGCCAAGATGAGTAGTTGCAACAGAGGCTGTGTGGCCTGCAGAGCCAAATATATTTATTAATACAACTCTGGCTCTTCATAGAAAAAGTTGGCTGATCTCCATTCTGTCTTATCACTAGACTTCTGGAGTTTCTTGATGGTGTGCCTGGGGAAGGAGAAAGGTGACAAAGTACCCCAGATAAGGGTCATGATCTTTTGTAACCTGATCTTTCCTGTTCTCTTCGAAATTGTAGGCCTGTGCTCTTAAAGATTATTTAACTATCTTTTTTAGAGACGTTCCAATTGGAACTGGGGGCTTCTCTGGTTGGCTCAGTTAGTAAAGAATCTGCCTGCAATGCAGGAGACGCCTGCAATGCAGGAGACCTGGGTTCGATCCCTGGGTCACGAAGATCCCCTGGAGCAGGAAATGGCAACCCATTCTAGCATGCCTGCCTGAGGGATCTCATAGTTAGAGGAGTCTGGCAGGCTCCAGTCCATGGAGTCGCAAGATTGGACAAAACTGAGCGACTAACACTCACTCACTCAGTTGGAACTGAGATATATGTTTTCAGTCCACCAAGGTAATGATGTGGATTTTTAATAGACGTATCTATGGACCCATCAGACATGAGTACCATACTCTAAGATGCAAAGCTGAACACACCAAGGGGGGCTTCCCTCTTTACCCACTCTGGACCACCAACTGCTATCAATTCATAATGAAGACTTTAGGTGTCTGGAGCAAAATAAGAAGAAAAATTTTCTTTTTAAAATGAAGCTAACCATGCTTATTGTCCTTTATTCTGAAAGCTTTTTCCAAATGTTTTGGTGTTAAAAATGTACTTTCGTTAAATAAAAAAGAAGAAGAAGAAATGAATGAATGGTGGTGTTTAAACAGCAGCTATTTTAAAATTTTTCTAGTACCTGGCAAAACAAAGAGTTGACACCTAACATTAGTCCAGGGCCCAGACAGCAAAGAATCTTCCTGCAAGTCAGGGGACCCAGGTTCAATCCCTAGGTTAGGAAGAGCCCCTGGAGAAAGGAATAGCTCCGTACTCCAGTTTTCTTGCCTGGAGAATCTCAAGGACAGAGGAGCCTGGTGGGCTACAGTCCATGGGGTCACAAAGAGTCAGACACGACTGAGTAACGGACATTTTCACATTAGTCCATCTGATTTTTCAGGAATTCCACTGATCTGTAAAATACCAAAGTATGGGAAACAGTGTACTAAGATACCATAGCAGCGTTGTAATGCATGTCACCTCCTTTCCCCACACCCTAGAACACTACATTGAGTGGGATTCTGAGGTCCTGTCTGATCTCACAGGAAAGTATGCAATGATCGATTAACTGGTGCTGTCTGCACAGCTGCAGGAAGTCAGCCTGAAGCCTGGGCTGCCTTCACCTGCCACCTTTAACAAACATCATTATCACCAAATACACATTTCTAGATCTCATCTTGAGATCCAAGAGGTTCCATGAGCACAAAGCATACAGCTTGCTCACAAATATGCCCTAAGTCAATAAGAGGGAAATTGGGTACAGGCACTAATACCCCCCACAGCTCATTTAAAGACCTTGAAGATGGCCTCAAAAAATAGAAGCAATTGAGTTATCATAAAGTACATCCCACTTCCCCAGAGGAAGTGTTGTACTTGGTGTACCCAGACAATGACTGGGTCCCAAGCAAACCAGAACAGGACAGAAAGTGGAACTGTACATACACAATTATAGTGGAAATAACATCTAAGATCTTTTTAACTCGCACCCTCACTGCCCTGCCAAAGAACCAAGTGTTGCCCCATTAGGAACGATGTTGCCCTCTTTTCATGAGCATGCACAGACTAGACTAGGTCAGGAGCAATTTATAAGAATCTGCCTCCTTCGGGGAGAGACGCTGCTGACTGAGAGTCAGGGAAGAAAGGGAGATTCGCTTTATTCATCTTTGGAGCCCTTTGAACTCTCTATGTATATTGCCTATTCACTAATAAGTTTCTAAAACTTAAAACCATCACCACTATCACTTCATAAGAGAAAGTGCATTTTCTAATCACGAAAAATAAAAGGACGCCATCACAGATTATAAAATCATCTTTTCCACAAAGCAGTGGCAACTTTACACAGACTAAGAAATAAAACATGCAGTATAGTTTCATGTTTTGTTCAAATACAAAAAATATATAAACTTTCATTTTGCAATATACATTACATATAATTGTCTTAATAGAAGGTTGTTTTATGGGGGGAACACTTGGGTGATGTATTTTGAAGTAAAACTCATCTAATTTCTTCCAGCCAATTATTTTCATATTGTTGACTGAAAAGCTGCTTTCCCCTATGAATGCAGAAAACACCCACAGCACCTTCACTGATCTTTCAGAGTCTTAACTATTTGGGGCAAAGCCAGAAAAATTTAGGAACCAGGCCTATAGGTTTCTGGCTATTTCTCCTGACTTCTCACTGCAGAGTCATTTAGAAAAAACAGTGGCTACAGGTGTGAGTTCCAACCAGCAAGTGTTACAAATGAATACACAATTTTTCAACTGAATAGTCTGTTTAAAAAAAAAAAACAACTAACCTACTAGCAGGCACTTTAAAGCCTATGAAAGTCTAAAAAGAGCCATGTGAGATATATCCTACAGTAACCACTTCCCAAAGGAGACAGTGGAGGCTCAGAGCAGTTAAGTGACTTGCCCAGCAACACACAGCATGAAAGGAGTAAAGAAAAATTCAAACCCAGCTCAGCCATACAGCTAGGCTTACTCACTCAGAATGCATGCACCTGGTGTTCGCTCAGGGCTGGCTCCCTTCCTGAATTTCTACTCCCAGTGGGTCCTGCCAGGAGTCTGCCAACTGAGGGAGAGAGGAGACAGTCAAGACATACAGGCCTGGAATTACTGGGGCTGGGAGCAGGGTTGGACACTGGCCCTTGGACTTGGCACTGCTTCCAGCACACGGCCTGAGTCTACCTGGGCTTCTCCATAAATAAAATCCCTAGTCAAGCCCCTGGTCCAGGTACAAGTGAACTCCAACCTAAAGGAACGACTTGGGAGACACTAGGCCCCACGGGCTTGAAGAGCAGAAAAGGCCTCTGAGGATACACGCATTCAAAACCCACTAGGCCAGGCCTCATGTAGCACTCCCTCCTCCCAGCCCCAAGCCTGGAAACCATTTCTTAAATATTAAAACACGGCCTCTAAGCTCGGGGATTAAGAGAGACTCGGCCTTCTTATCACAGGTAGGAGTTTCAGAGGCCCTCCTGGTGGAACCGTAACAGGATCCCTTCAGGAGGGGAACTAATTGCCCTGAAAGCTTCTGAGTGTGAAGGGGAGACAGGAGCCCCACCCGGGCCAGCCTCATCCCTGCCGTGACCCACATACAGGGAAGAAACCTACCTGCTGTGAGACTGGGCTCCAGCCTCCCCGAACATGCAGAGCCCAGAGCTGTAGACAAGAGAGGCGAGCGACAGCCAGACCCATTTCACAGATGGGCCTCATCAAGTCACTCAGTAAGCCCTCCAGGGCCCAGGACGCCCAGGGTCCTCTTGCAGTTGTCCAAACTAGCATGGGTGGCCCATCTGAAGGATGCTCCATGTGTGTGCTGGAAGCAGAAGATTAGAGTCAGTAGCTTGAATTCAACCACGGCAAAACTGTTCTCCTGGCAGTTTTGGGTTTTTTTTACGGCCCAGATTGTGGGCAACCTTTGAAAGCCCACATGCTTGGGTTATCATGCAATGCAGGCGAAGGAGGTAACTGAAAGAATTTGACCTTTAGAACCCCAAAGACCTGGGGCAGGGTCTCAGCGCCTTAGCAACTAACTAGCTTCAGGCGCTTGATTAAGTCACGTGACTGCTTGGCTTGGTCTGGGTCTCCTGAGTTACAATGAGAAAGGACACCTACCAGCGAGGCTGCTCCAAGGATTAAAAGAAACAAACAGTTGTAAATCAAATGCATGGCCTTGCTGAAGGGCAGAGTAGCTGATGAAATTGACACTGGGGTCATTTTCTGGCAGGTCCCCTCTACCAGATTGTGAGTCCTGCTAAGGCAGGATCTGGTGCTTCTAATTGAAGGAAATCAACACAGAGGTATTAACAGCTGCCTTTCTCATCTTCTGTTGCCAACAGCAGAATAAACATTCTCTTCAGGGGAGCCAGGAGAATAGATACTCACCTGGGCGTTACCCTTCAGAAGCCAGGGGCATCATGGGACCTAAGGTGCTATTCTAATCAATATCTCTTTTTTATGGGGGGGATTCAAAAGATCTATATTTTTTCTATATCCGCCTCTTTTTTTAATTTCTTTTTAATTGCAGGATAATTACAATATTATGTTGGTCTCTGCCATACATCAACAAGGATCAGCCATAGGTATATTCATGTCCTCTCCCTCCTGAGACTCCCTCCCCTCCCACCTCATCCCATCCCTCTAAGTTGTCACAGAGCCCTAGTTTGAATTCCCTGAGTCATACAGCAAATTCCTGCTGGCCATCTATTTTACATATGCTAGTGTATATGTTTCCATGCTACTCTCTCCATTTGTCCCACCCTCTCCTTCCTTGGGCTTCCCTAGTGGCTCAGCTGGTAAAGAATCCACCTGCAATGAGGGAGATGTGGGTTCTATCCCTGGGTTGGGAAGATCCCCTGGAGAAGGGAAAGGCTACTCACTCTAGCATTCTGGCCTGGAGAATTCCATAGACTGAATAATCCATGGGGTCGCAAAGAGTCAGATACGACTGAGCGACTTTCATTTTCTCCTTCCTAAGCACCCACCCGCCATGTCCGTAAGTCTATTCTCTATGTCTGTGTCTCCATTGCGTCTTTTTTTAACTTTTTATTTTGTATTGGGATATAGCCAATTAAAAATGTGATTGTATCAAGTAAACAGCAAAGGGACTCAGCCATACATATACATGTATGCATTCTGCCACAAACTCCCCTCCCATAATCAATACCTTCTATCACAAGAGGTACACAGGGGCCAGCTGGCCTGGTTTTTTCATAATAATCCCCAATTTCCCAATGAAACAGACACTGTGTCGTCTCCACGAGTTTGCCCAAGCCCTTCCCTCCACTGCTCTGGGAGTCTAGCCCATCCTTCCAGGCTCAGCTCAGGTGCCTCCTGCCCAGTGAAGCTTCCCTACAAAGGAGGGAGCATGTCTGCCTCCAGACATGCTGACCTTCTCTGCTCTGGGCTGAGACACAAGTTCCAGACACACAGACCTGGTTCTCATTTGCTCTGGATGACTTTGGGCAAATCACTCAATGTCCCAGAGGCTTGAGATTCCTGAAAAAATTCCCCAGAGCTACTGTAGACCTTAAACAAAAATACGTAAAGCACAATACCTGGTTCCTTAGGTACTCCTTTGATTAATGGGAGCTATTATTTTTACTGTGGACAAGGCCCATTTTCTCCAACTAAACACCCACTCCCCAACAGACACACACACATGCACCCCTCTAAACACAAGGGGTGCTCTGCTTGCCCTGGTTGGGAAATGGCTGGTGATGTAAGACAGCAGACAGTGAATAACACACGCTTTCTCTCTCAAGCACCTACTATGTGCAAGAATCACACAAGGAGAAAAATGGGAATAAAGGGATGAGTTGGGGTCTGGACATGAGGGAGCCGATTTGCAGGGATAACAGGATTTTTCAGCTTCAGGAAATAGGACCAAGCTCTGAATCACCAATCTACAGAACTTCCCTGAGTCCCAGGCTTCCTCATTGTAAACATGTTCTAGCATCCACACCTTGTGAGCATTAAACATCCCACATAACGAGCTAACACAGAGAAAATGTAAAAATTGTTAGCATTTATCAATATGCTTGTTATTAGTGGTAATAAACCCCGGGCGGTATTATCACTGCATACCTTGAAGTCAAGGGAGAAAAAAAGGAATGAAAGGAACCCGGGGCTTTGGGCTCTCTTTCTGTCTTCAAACAGAGAAAGGACCTGGCCTGGGAAGAGTTGTGTGTACTCAGTTAGGATGTGCTCAACTGCAGGTCACAGACGAGATCACCTTAAACAACCGAGGGATAATTTCCCACCTAACAAGCCCAGAGCGGGCTGCCAGGGTTGTTAGCACAGAGAGGCCAAGGTTCTGGATCAATATCACGGCAACTCTCTAGACCTCAATACCTAGACTCAGCTCCATGGTAGCCCTCTCCTGCCAGCCTCCAAAAGCAGTAGGGGTGGGAGGAGGGACATTTCCCGGAACCCCCCCACAGTCCCAGAGCTGCCATCAGGTCCTGCTGACCAGAGTCGGGTCACGTCAGTACCCAAACCAAGGACGCCTCGGCAATGGGAATGGGTTTACCGTGACTACATAGAATCTCGCGATGTTTCATCCCTGGGACTGAGCCCAGCTCCCCATGAAAACTAGACAGGCCCCTTGTTTCCCGCAAGTGATGAGATTCTCTTAGCAGGAGCATCAAGGAAGAGGTTGGCAGTGCCCAACACCTGGATGTACTCGTAGAAAGAGCAAAAGGCAGGGGCAGAGAGGATCCTGTCCCCAGTGCCCCCAGGAACTGAAGGTCAATCAAAGCCTCAGGTGAGACTTATAAGATGCATACTGTGTTCCCGGTCCCCATGCCTGACACAGTAGAGGGGTACAGGAGACCTGGCTCCTGCCCCTAAAAGGACAGTAAGGTCAAGTCACAGCTACAAGACACACACACAGCTGTCTAAAGAGCGGACTCTTTGATGGCTCCAGGCTGGCTGATTCTATAGGTGTCAGTGTCCCGGGCCTGCAGAGTGAAGCCAGGTTGGCGGAAGAGGCAAGGGGTTCAGCCCATGCCAACGCAAAGAGGGTCAGTGAGCCCAACCAAGAACCTGTTCCCCACACTGAGAACACTTGCTTATATGAAATGTCAGGGTTTGCCCCAGAGGCTGGGCACAGAGGGAGGAGCCCTCAGCCCTGACCTTCATGAGGTCACAGTCTTCCTGCACCTCACTCGTTTCTGTACCCCAAGTACATAATAACAACAGCAAGAGTAAATGCGTATCATTTGCTGTAAACCAAGCCCTACTCTGAGCACTTCACAGGTGTAATCTCAATTGGTCAGCACGACCACCCTATGAGGCGATGCAGTTAAGGCCCGCATGTAACAAATGAGGAAACTGAGGCAGAAGACATTAAATACCTAGAAAAGCAGTGGGATGAGATGGGTTTGAGAGAGAAGCAGGAATTCTAATTCCAGTCTTGGCTCAGCCACAGACATTCTGTGTGAGCCAGGAAGGCTCTCTCTGGACCTCAGTTTTCCTGCCTGTAAAAGGGATGATGCTCCATGAGCCAGAAGGTTCTGAACAGGGGTTCTTGAACTTAGCTGCCCAGCAGAAATACCTAGGATCTTCCAAAACTCTGATACCCTCATCAGATCACAGGTCAATTAAATCAGGAAGTCTGGGCATGAGAGCCAGGAATCTGTGATTTTTTGTTTCACTTCATTTTTAAGTCTTCAGGTGATTCCGACCTGCAGCCAAGTCTGGGGACAAGGATGATGATTTCCTGGCATCCTGTGAGAACGCACAAGGATGGCCTCATACAGAATGAAGACTGAGCCACAATTAAATATCCAGAATAGTCAAATCCATACAGACAGAAAGCAGATTAGTGGCTGCTGGGGGCTGGGAGGAGAGGGGAATAGACTGTTCACTGGGTCCGAGTTTCTAAAAGGAAATGGAAATGTTCTTTCTGGCTCTAAACCCAGGTGGTGTTTGCACAACGTTGTGAAGGTACTAAATGCCACTGAATTGCACGCTTCAAAATGCTAAATCCTGTAATGTATATTTTGCCGCACACACAAAAAAGGTTGAAAATGAATACAAATTCAATTAAAAATACGGTGTGTCTCTCAGAAGGTCAGAACTTTGTGGGCAAGCAAGGGAGGAACAAGGTCAGAGCTGTCTCTGGAGGCAGACCTGAGTTCAAATCCCTAGTCTGAGACTTGCTAAGTGGATGCTGTGTGACCCTGAACAAGGGACCTCCCTCCGGCCTCTGTAAAATGGGTAAGAAAACTACTGACCTCAGAGAGCTGTGCTGAGGCTCGAATGGGACATGCACACAACACATTGCTTGATGAATGAAAATTATTATTACTCAAAATCACAGGAAAGCACTTCAGGGATGCAGCAGAGACCAAGAACGCCGCGGCCCAGAGAGGGAAGGGACTTGAGCAGTCACCCAGTGGGGAAGAGAGCCAAGGAGCACGAGCATCCGGGTGCCAGCCTGGCCACCTCCCTCCACCCGCGGGGCCAGGGAGCCTGACTCACCTGGTCCCCAGGCGCGGGGCGGGGAGCCCGGCTCTCACCTGGCGCTGCAGGCGGCCCCCACCCGCCACCCGCCTTTCATCTCCCCTCCTCGTGGCTCCGGGCGCCGCTTTCCCAATGGCCCAGGTGACGCCAGAGCCCGGGCTCTGGCCTTCCGCGGGGGGCGGGGCGGGCAGGTGAGGCCGCCACCAGGTGAGGCCGCCCCGCGGGAGGCCCGCCCACCGCACCAACTCGCCTCCTCCCGGTCTGTGGCGACATCTGCTGGCCGTCCCCCGAGGGACGCAACCTCTGCTCTGATTTCTGCTTCAATTCTGATTAATCCCCGTTCATCCCTGAGCACCTCCTGGGGCCCCGGATGGTGTTAGGTGTCCCAGATTCGCACCATCCCAGGTCTCCAGGAATCTCAGACTACCTGAAAGCTCAGATGCAGAGAAGACAAAGAAAAAGACACAAGTTGCAATCATTCTTTGCTCAGACACAGAGCAACGTTATTGGGGAGGTACCAGCCCATCTCTCTGAGATGTCCGTGGGAAGACTTAAAGGAAACCAAGAAAATCTCAGGGAAAGGAAGTGAAAGTAGTCCAGGCACAGGAAGGCACCTGGCCTTTTAAAGGTGAAAAGCCCAGAGGCTGGAACACAGTGGCTGTGGTATGAAGTAGGCAAAGATCAGATGAGACCTTCTATCTATACTCTCAGTGTTCCCACGGGAAAACTAGGACCTGGGAAATGGACTTGCCCTCTTAACAGAGTGAGGCAGTGACAGCCAAGCCTGGAGGACTCGGCCCAGAGCTCTCTCTATGCTCCACCACCCTCTCCAGCCTGGACTGCTATTGGTATCCAGGATCCATTCAAACACTTCTTGAGCAGTCATTTGTGTGCCAAAGACTGTGCTAAGCATTAAGAACACAGTGGTAAATAAGACATACTCCTTGAGATCCTCCTATTCTAGTGAGGGCATCAAACCTGCCTAGGATGGTTAGACAAGATTCTCCCTCCCCCACAAGAGACAAACCCAAAGGAATGAATCTCTAATGGCAGAAATCTGGGACAAGGAGAGGCCAGTAGAGGTATCTCAGTGCTCTCTAAAGCATACCATAGGAACAAGTCATTTAGTCAATCCCTAGCCGCAGGGTTTTTTTTGTTTTTTGTTTTGCAGAAAGGAAACAGTAGGTCAGAGAGGGATGGAGTCAGGATACACAGCTGGACCTCTCCTGAGATATCAAAATCCTTGTGGTAGATTCAGCTCGGGGAACGTGTCAGTAATAGGAGTTCACCCCCAGGTTCCCAAAGGAGAGAACTGGTGCTCAGAAATCGGCGAGAGGCTCCTTGTTACATACTGGGCGGTCAGGCTGATGGTCTAGTGTGACCCACGCCCTCCTCCTCTTCATCATTATCATCTGAAATGATCATCATTGGCACTATTGAGAATTTACTCCCAACCAGCTTCCAGGCCTTGATTTTTTAAACCAAATGTTTATTAATCACCACTGCTGTCCCAGCATTCACTTGGGGTTGGAACAGACTTAGAAAGGTGAAAGCCACCCTTGAACAGCTCACTGAAGACACATGTTAATGCTGAAGCAAATCATTTCAACTCAGTGTGATAAAGTGATTGCAACAGTGGAAATATCCACTTGGGAGGAAGGACAGAGGCTGTGGAGTCACCCTTCCTAGAGAGGCCTTGGGAGGGAAGTCCTATTCGAATCTTGAAAACCTTCATCTGAATCTCCAGTCCCACGGTTCTCAGAGTGTGGTCCTGAAGCAGCAGCTTCAGGGATTTTGTTAAAACTGCAGATTCTGAATCTGGAACCCTGGTGTGGGTCCCAGGGATCTGTGTTTTAGCAGCCCTGAAGGTGATTTTGATGCTCCCTGAAGATAGAACCTCTGTGTGAGGCAGAAAGATGCAGCATGCATGCGTGCTCAGTCGCTTCAGTTGTGTTCAACTCTTTGCGACCCTATGGATTGTAGCCCACCAGCCTCCTCTGTCCATGGGATTCTCCAGGCAAGAAAGAATACTGGAGTCGGTTGCCATGCCCTCCTCCACGAGCTCTTCCCGACCCGGGGATCAAACTCACATCTGCCTGTGTCTTCTGCGTTGCAGGCAGATTCTTTACCCACTGAGCCACCTGGGAAGCCCAAAAAGAGGCAGAGGAGCCTATAAATCGGTGTCTTCAACAAAGGAACAGTACTAAAGTTGAGATTACTGATTTTTATTTTCACCCAGCTTTTACATTCCTTTTTATTTCTTTTGTCTCAGAATATTGTCTCATCTTAATTCTATACATGTATCTGTTCTCATAGACTGTCAGGACCACACCAAAAAAATACAAGTGTGGTCAAATAGGGGACTGAATGACCAATCATTAACTTGGGACACTCCTGTTACAGCACTGAAATTACCACATCCCATAAGACCTTTAAGTCATGGGCAAACCAGGACAGTTGGTCATCTTAAGTAGGCATTTATATCTGTGCTTTACTGTGACTAAATATCAAACAACCCAACCGCTGAGAGTATTGAATTACAATGTCAGCAACCTTTTTACGCCAGTCCTAATCCCAAGTTCAATTTTCTAATCTTCATCATAATCATCATCATGGCTTCTGATCCACTTTAACAAAACTCATAGGCAAAATGTTACACACTTCCTTTTTATGACTCAGGAGTATCCTTAAAACTTGACCGTAAGGTCGAAAATGTACATTCTATGGTAGAGCGATTCTGCTTTTAGGAGAAACTTCTAGAGAAATTAGGTGGAAGAAAAGTTAATTGTTACATGGGTAGTCAGTGTCTTGAGATACGACTTTTGCACTGAGATATGGAAACAATGTAAGTTATCATCAGGAGAATGGACCATCACATGGTACCAAAAAGCAAATGAACCAAAGCTGTATGTATTTTAATTCAGCAGAAGCCTAGGGGGAAATCCCAGGACAGACCCCTCCCCCACATCCTCTGCTTTAGCTCCTCTCTGAAGCACCTACAGAAGAGAACCTGATGCGTATTTAAACCCACCACCAAATGGAAGACATTAAGGACTTGAAGATCACGAGCACGTAGCCCTCGACCTTCTGGCCCTTCAGGATTGGTCGCCATCAACCAATCAGAGAATTGTCAGGAGCGGATCAGGTACCCTGGGACGCCCCTCCCGCACCTGGTCTTTTTTAAATGATTTGCTGGAAGCCTTCTGGAGCTCGAGGAGCTCGGGGGTTTTGAGCACGAGCCACCTGTCCTCCTTGCATTTACCGTAAAGCTAGGCTTTCCTTCACTACAGCCAGGGGTCAGCGGCTTGGCCTTTACTGCGCGCGAGCGAGGCGTCCTTGGCGTCCCGTCCGCGTGGACGCCTCGCCTGGGGCGCGTCCGGACCCGCCGCGGCTCCCTGGACCTAGCCGGCGGCTGCCTGAGAACCTCTGCCCCCGAGTCACCCCCAGAGCTGGCCGGCGGGCGTCGCTGGCCCTCGGCGCTTCGGAGTTGAGAGGTGATGGAGATGAGGCCCTCGCAGTGGAGATGAGGCCCTCGCAGTGGAGATGAGGCCCTCGCAGATGGAGATGAGGCCCTCGCAGATGGAGATGAGGCCCTCGCAGTGGCTGGTCTTCGGTGAGCAACGGCGCTCGGGTGTGCCGACGCCCGGGTGCCCAGCGCCGGGACGTTGGCCTTGCCTGAGGCAGAACCTTACTTGGGTTTTTTCCCCCCTTGGACCCTCCTTGGGCTTTCCTTCGGCCACATCTCTGATGGCACTGAGGTTCTACCTTTCTGGGGCTAGGAAACTTTGACCCTGAGAGACCGGTAGATTTCGCAACACCTGCAGTGACGAGTTAATTATGGGTATTCAGGTCTGTTTTCCATCTTAAAATCCCCCTAGGGGTGAATTTTGCGAAACTGGGAGAACTTCAGCTATGCTATCAGAAATGAAAGAAAGTGATGTTTTTGTTGTCAGCATTGTGGGTCTCAGTTCTCCTTGAGGTCTGGAGAACAGTGGCTTCAGCGGTTCTATCATATCAAAGTGAGCATTTTCCATTGCTTTGGTTTTTGTTAATATCTTGGAGGGAAAGGGGGTGTGTTTTTCGGTACCTAAGTCCAAATCCTGTTCTCTCTTCCTGATTTTGCTGAAAGTGAGGCATGTGATTGTGAGCAAATGATAGATATATTCTTTTCTATAACTGTTGTTTGTTTCATCTGAATTGGGTGTTTGGAAACCGGGAGAGAACGTTTCTGAAAATGGTCAAGGTGGCCGAACAGTTTGCAAGGATGGAAGCTACATTTCTCTTCTTGTGTCTTTGAGATGAATAAATATATCGGCCTGGAACCTCAGGAACTTAACCTAGTAATCTGTGTTCCTGAGGCTGAGGAAAAATAAATTTTAAACTCAAGCAGAAAAATTGAAATCTCTGGTTCTGTCTTTACGTATTTGTAAAAATTAATTTGTAAAAATGTGCTATTTGAGTTAAAAGTAAGTGCTTACAAAATAAATACTTCTAAGTATAAAAGATGCTAGCCAGAAAAGTTGCAGGTTCACTTGGTCTAGGAAATATGTAATATCTAATTAGTATCTAGTATTGTCACTTTTTTGCCTTTTGGCTAAAATCTAGAGAAATATCGGGTATTGAAGCCAGTATAAGATTGGTAGAATCAATACAGACATGTATTTTGTTGTACCTAGGTTACTGAAAGTCAATAAACTTGTTATTTTTGTTGTAATTTGTCAGCAGAAAGAAAATTTAATTATCTTGTATGATGAAATTCTTACATGTAAATTACATGCAAATGAAAGAACAGCTTTTGGGTGAACTCTTTACAAATAATTGTTTTAGGAATGTCTACTTAAAAATGATTTCTCTAGATAATGTGGTAACTTGAAATTTCAGAGTTGTGCTAAATTAAGGTTAAATAATGGAAGTTTATTTTATAGTTAAGTCATTAGCAAGCAATATTAATAAAACATTAATAACTGAATGTTGGTTTCCCTTTACGGAGAAACTAAATGTGTTTAGGACTATTACTAAATGGTGCCACTGAGATGTTTTCTATTAAAAGCACGTGTTTTTAGAAATTATTATTGGTATTGTTTCCCAATCTACAGAATGCTAATGTAAACATTTATAAATACTTCCTGGTTTTCACTAGAGATTCAGGTTTTTAAGAGTTGATTCTAATTTAAATATGTAATTAAAGTGATTAGAATAATAAAGGAAACACTTCAGTATACAGTGGGAAAGTGGGATATATGTTTTAAGTAAAAAAAGGTATGAGGAAAGGAATTGCATCTTGTTAAGAAAAAGGAAGGGATTTGGTTCTGAAGCTGGTTGTTTCTAGATGGGGAAAAAAATAAAGGACAAAGCTAAGATGGATACAGAAAGCTGTGGAAGGTTTGTGGAAAGGGAGTCCTGAAAAAGTTTTGTGAATGGTCAGGCTGAGATTATATTAAACTTAGTAAATGAATTTTATTAAAAGTAGGCTGGTACAGGACTAGGTTTTGTTCCTCTCTTGAGAGAACAAGTTTACTTAGAATGCTGATTTTGATAACGGATTGTGTGAATTTCCTTGCCTTTAAGTGATCTGTATTTGCTTTTTTTAAATTGAAGAATAGTTGATTTACAACGTTGTGTTAGTTTCCGGTGTACAGCAAAGAAATTCAGTTTTGTGTATATATATACACACACACATACATATACACATTTATCTTTTTCATATTTTTTTCCAATGGTTTGTTATAGGATATTGAATTTAATTCCTTGGGCTATACAGTAGGACCTTGTTTATATACTAATATCTGTTTATATGTAGTTTATATTTACTAATCCCAAACTCCTAATTGATCCCTCCCCTCACCCGCTTTCCCCTTTGGTATCCATAAATTTGTTTTCTATGTCTGAGTCTGTTTTGGTGGTAAATAAGTTCATTTGTATCATATGTTAGATTCCACATATAAGTGATATGGTATTTGTTTTTCTGACTTCGCTTAGGTCCATTCATGTTGCTACACACGGCATTACTTCATTTTTATGGCTGAGTAGTACCCTTTTATATACTTATGTAGACACACACACATCACAGCCTCTTTATCCATTAAATTGTTCATGAACCTTTAGATTTCTTCCTTGCCTTGGCTATTGTAAATAGTGCTGCTGTGAACTTGCAGTGCATGTATCTTTTTGAATTAGAGTTTTCTCCAGGTATCTACACAGGCGTGGGATTGCAGGATCATATGGTATTTCTATATTTCTATTTTTAGTTGTTAAAGGAACCTCTCTACTATTTTCCATAATGAATCAATTTTCACTCCCAATAATGTATGAGGATTCCCTTTGCTATATACACCCTCTCTAGCATTTTTGTTGTTTGTAAACTTTTTAATGTTGGCCATTCTGACCAGTGTGAGGTAATAACCTCCTTATGGTTTTGACTTGTATTTCTCTCAGTGATGTTGAGTCTTTGCATGTTCCTATCGGCCATGTCTCCTTTGGAGAAATATCTATTCAGTCTTCTGCACACTTTTTTATTGGGTTGTTTCCTTCTTGTTATTGAGTTATATGAGCTACTTCTGTATTTTAGAAGTTAAGCCCTTGTCAGTTGCATTATTTGCAAATTATTTTCTTCCATTCCATAGACTTTTTCATTTTGTTTATAGTTTCCTTTGCTGTTCAAAACCTTAAAAGTTTGATTAGGTCCCGTTTTTGTTTGCTTTTATTTCTGTTGCCTAAGAGACTGACCTAAGAAAACATTGCTGCAGTTTATGTCAGAATGTTTTGCCTATATTCTTTCCTAGGAGTTCTGTGGTGTCATGTCTTAGTTTTCAAGCCATTTTGAGTTTATTTTTGGGTTCGGTGTGAAGTTGTGTTCTAACTTCATTGATTGATGTGTGACTGTCCAGCTTTCCCAACACCACTTGCTGAAGAGACTCTCTTCTCTGTTATATATTGTTGCCCCTTTATTGAAGATAAGTTGACCATAGATGTGCTGACTTATTTCTGGGCTATCTATTCTGTTCTATTGAGCTACATGTCTGTTTTTGTGCCAAAAATACCATGTTGTTTTGATTACTGTTGCTCTGTAGTATTGTCTGAAGTCTGGAAGAGTTATGCCTACAGCTTTGTTCTTTTTCCTGAGGCTTGGTTTGGTACTTCTGGGGCTTTTACAGTTCCATATAAATTTTAGGATTATTCTATTTCTGTGAAAAATGTCATGGGTAATTTTAATAGGGATTGCATTAAGTCTGTAGTTTGATTTGGGTTGTGTGGCCATTTTAATAATATTAATTATTCCAGCCCAAGAGCATGGGATACGTTTCCATTTCTTTGCATCATCTTTAGTTTCCTTTATCAAGGTTTTTCTTCTAATTCTCGGCATGTAAGTCTTTCACCTCCTTGGTCAGGTTTATTCCTAAGTATTTTTATGCAATTAAAAAAAATTTTTTTAATTGAAGTATGGTTGCTTTACAACGTTGTGTTAGTTTCTGCTGTACAGCCAAGTGAACCAGCTCTATATATCCCCCTTTCTCGGTTTCCTTCCTGTTTAGGTCATGACAGTGCATTGAGAGGGGTCTCTGTACTATACAGTAGGTTCTTGCTTGTTATCTGTTTTATACGGGATTGTGTATATATGTCAGTCCCAATTCATACCACCTGCCTTTCCCTCTTGAGAGCCATACATTTGCTTTATACATCTGTTTCTACTCTTCTTTGTAAATAAGATCGTCTATACCAATTTTTTCAGATTCCACATATATGCAGTAATATGATACTTGTTTTTCTCTTTCTGACTTCACCTTGTATGACAGTCTATCCATATCTCTACAAATGACCCAATTTCATTCCTTTTTATGGCTGAGTAATAATATTCCATTATATATATATTCACCATATCTTTTTTATCCATTCCTCTGTTGATGGACATTTAGGTTGTTTCCATGTTCTAGTTGTTGTAAATAGTGTTGCAGTGAACATTTGGGGTGCGTATCTTTTTGAATTAATGGTTTTCTCACAGTATATGCCTAGTAATGGGATTGCTGGGTCAGATGATAGTTCTACTTTTAGTTTCTTAAGGAACCTCCATATTCTTCTCCATGATGGCTGTATAAAATTACATTCCCACCAACAGTGCAAGAGGGCTCCCTTTTCTCCACACCCTCTCCAGCACTTATTGTTTGTAGATTTTGTGATGAGGTGGTATCTCACTATAGTCTTGTTTTGCATTTCTCTAATAATTAGTAATGTTGAGCTTCTTTTCATGTGTTTTTTGGCCATCCATATGTCATCTTTGGAAAAATGTCTATATGGGTCTTCCACCCAATTTTTGTTTGAGTTGTGTTTTTTATATTGAGCTGTTTGTGTATTTTTGAGATTAACGCTGTTTCAGTTGCTTCGTTTGCAAGTATTTTCTCCCATTCTGAGTGTTCTCTTTTTGTTTGATTTCCCTTGCTGTGCAAAAGCTTTTAAGTTTAGTTAGGTCCCATTTGTTTGTTTTTATTTTTATTCTCACTACTCTAGGATGGTGGTCCCCAACCTTTTTGGCATCAGGAACTGGTGTCATGGAAGACAGTTTTTCCATGGACTGGGGAGGATGGTTCTGGTTTCACCTGCCATTCAATTCCTGCAGCCCAGTTCCCCTAACGTCCGGTGTTGGGGCCCCCTCCTATAGGAGATGAGTCAAAAAAGAGCTTGCTGAAATATGTCCAAGTGTGTTCTGCCTGTTTTCCTCTAAGACTTTTATAGTGTCTGACCTTACATTCAGGTCTTTAATCCATTTTGAGTTTCTTTTTGTGTATGGTGTTAGTGTTCTAATTTCATTCGTTTACATGTAGCTATCTAATTTTCCCAGCACCACTTATTGAAGAGACTGTCTTTTCTCCATTGTATATTCTGGCCTCCTTTGTCATAGATTAGGTGACCATAGGTTTGTGGGTTTATTTCTGGACTTTGTATCCTGTTCCATTGATCTGTATTTCTGTTTTTGTAGAGAAATATAGTACAGTCTGAAGTCAGGGAGCCTGATTCCTGAAGCTCCATTTTTTGGGTTTTTTCTCAAAATTGCTTTTGCTATTTGAGGTTTTTTGTGTTCCATACAAATAGTAAACTAATTTTTTGTTCTAGTTCTGTGAAAAATGCCATTAGTAATTTGATAAGGGGGCTTCCCAGGTGGCTCCATGGTAAAGAATCCACCTGTCAATGCAGGAGACTTGGGTTCGATCCCTGGGTCAGAAAGATGCCCTGGAAAAAGAAATGGTAACTCACTCCAGCATTCTTGCCTGGAGAATTCCATGGATAGAGGAGCCTGATGGGCTACAATCCATAATGTCGCAAAGAGTTGGACACAACTTTTTAGTGACTAGACAACAATAACAATTTGATACTGATTGCATTGAGTCTGCAGATTGCTTTGGGTAGTATAGTCATTTTCACAATATTGATATCTATCTATTTGTATTATCTTTGATTTCTCTCATCTTTGATTTGTTTTCTGTGTACAGGTCTCTTGCCTCTTTAGGTTTATTCCTAGGTATTGTATTCTTTTTATTACAATGGTATTAGTGTATAGGAATGCATGAGATTTCTGTGTATTAATTTGTATCCTGAGACTACTAAATTTGTTGATTAGCTCTAGTAGTTTTCTGATGGCATCTTTAGGATTTTCTATTAGGTTGATACAAAAATAATTGCAGTTTCAGACCATAAATTTTAAGTCATTATAACTAGGCCCAAACACATCTTTATTAATCAGGATAGGAACCATTACAATCAACGCATTTTTACCAACAAGAAATAAGACTGCTCATTCCTGTAGCATAGAAGTCCATGCTTTGGGATCTGATGAACTCTTGGTTGGTTGTGGAAGCATTTTCCCTGCAAAAAGTTGTCGAGATTCCTGTAGAAGTGGTAATCGGTTGATGAGAGGTCAGGTGAATTTGGTGGATGAGGCAAAACTTCATAGCCCAATTTGTTCAGTTTTTGAAAAGTTGTTGTGTGATGCGTGGTCGCACGTTGACCAGTGTTGGCTGCAGGCCTTGCAGTTTTCAGTGCCTCTCATTGATTTGCTGAGTATATTTCTCTCAGATGTAATGGTTTCGCTGGGATTCAGAAAACTGTAGTGGATCAGACTACCAGTGACCAGGACCTTTTTTTTGCTGCAAGTTTGGCTTTTGAGAAGTGCTTTGAAGCTTATTCTCAGTCCAGCTCCTGAGCTGGTCATTGCCAGTTGTCATATAAAACCCACTTTTTCTCACACATCAGAATCTGATCAAGAATGGTTTGTTGTTATATAGAATAGGAGAAAATGACTCTTCAAACGATGATTTGATTTAAATTGCATTCGGCTCATGAGACACTCATGTATCAGGCTTTTTCAGCTTTCCGGTTTGCTTCAGATGCTGAACAACCGTAGAATGGTTGATGTCGATGTCTTCGGCAGCTTCTCGTGTGGTTGTAAGAGGCTCAGCTTCCATGATTGCTTTCAGCTGGTCGTTGTCACCTCCCCGTGGCCGGCCGCTGCGCTGCTCATCTTCAAGGCTCTTGTCTCCTTTGCAAACCCTCTTGAACCACCACTGTATTGTATGTTCATTAGCAGTTCCTGGGCCAAATGCATTGTTGATGTTGTGAATTGTCTCTGCTGCTTCACAACCCATTTTGAACTCAAATAAGAAAATTGCTTTTTATCTAACATCATTTCCATAATCTAAAATAAATATGAAATAAGCAGCAAGTAGTAAGTCTTTAGCAAAAAACATAAAGCAAGAAATGTTCATTAAAATGATGTACAACATAACCATATTTATTGAGAATGTGTTCCAATACCAACAGCAAATGTCCATGATGCAAAAACCACAGTTACGTTTGCGCCAACCTAATATGTATAGTATCATGTTATCTGTAACAGTGACAGTTTTACTTCTTCATTGCTAGTTTGTATTCTTTTTATTTCTTTTTATTCTCAGATTGCCATGGCTAGGCCTTCCAAAATTACAGTGAATAAGAGTGGCTAGAGTGGGCACCCTTGTCTTTTTTCTGATTTTAGAGGAAATGCTTTGTTTTTCACCACTGAAAATAATGTCTGTTGTGGGTTTGTCATATATGGCCTTCATTATGTTGAGGTAGGTTCTTTCTATGCCCACTTTCTGGAGTGTTTTTATCATAAATCAGTGAATTTTGTTGAAAGCTTTTTCTGCATCTATTGAGATGATCATATGGTTTTTATTCTTCAGTTTGTTAATAGGGTGTATAACATTGCTATTGTGTATATTGAAGAATCCTTGCATCCCTGGGATAAATCCCACTTGATGTATGATTCTTTTCATGTGTTGGTGGATTCCGTTTGCTAGTATTTTCTTGAGGATTTTTGCATCTCTTTTCATCAGTGATACTGGCCTGAAATTTTCTTTGTAATATCTTTGGTTTTGGTATCAGGGTAATGGTGGCCTCGTATGAGTTTGAGAGTGTTCCTCCCTCTGCAATTCTTTGGAAGAGTTTGAGAAGGATAAGTGTTAGCTCTTCTCTAATTGTTTGATAGAATTTTCCTGTGAAACCATCTGGTCCAGGACTTTTGTTTGTTGGAAGGTTTTTAATCACAGTTTCAATTTCATTACTTGTAATCTGTTCATATTTTCTGTTTCTTTTTGATTCAGTCTTAGAAGGTTGTACCTTTCTAAGAATTTGTCCATTTCTTCCAAGTTGTCCATTTTATTGGCATACAGTTGCTTGTAGTAGTCACTAATCCTTTGTAAAAGGGATTTTTTTAAACATTTCATTTTCTGATATTTCATAGTGTAAAGGAATGCAACAGATTTCTCTGTTAATCTTGTATCCTGCTGCATTGCTGAATTCATTTAGTCCAGTAGTTTTTGTGTGGAGTGTTTAGGGTTTTCTGTATATAGTATTATGTTACCTGCACACGATGACAGTTTTACCTCTTCCATTCCAATTTGGAGTCCTTTTTATTTCTTCGTCTTGTCTGATCACTGTGGCTAGGACTTCCAATACTATTTTGAATAGAAGTGGTGAGGGGGACATCCTGGTCTTTTTCCAGATTTTACCAGGAAGGCTTTCAGTTTTTGACCATTGAGTAGGTGAGTTTGTCATAGAAACTTATGTTGAGATATGTTCCCTCATTACTCATTTTTGGTAAGAGTTTTTATCGTGAATTGATGTTGAATTTTATCAAGTGCTTTTCTGCATCTATTGAGATGATCAAGTGAATTTTGTCCTTTCCTTTGTTGATGTGGGTTTATCACATTAATTTGCACGTGCTGAACAATCCATGTGACCCTAGGATGAATCTAACTTGATTGTATGACTTTTAATTTTATGTATTGTTGGACATGGTTTGCTAATATTTTCTTGACA
Organism: Antilocapra americana; assembly: GCA_007570785.1. Lineage (NCBI taxonomy): Eukaryota > Metazoa > Chordata > Mammalia > Artiodactyla > Antilocapridae > Antilocapra > Antilocapra americana. The sequence continues at coordinate 2,557,438 of ML663006.1, forward strand.
TTTTTGCATCTATATTCATCAAAGATATTGGCCTGTAAGTTTCTGTTTGGGTAACATCTGTGATGTTAGTATCAGGGTGATGGAGGCTTCATAGAATAACTTTCAGAGTGTTCCCTCCTCTTTAATCTTTTGGAAGAGTTTGAAAGGATCAATATAATGTTTTTATGTTTGGTACAATTCTCCAGCAAAGCCATCTGGTCCTGGACTTTAACAGATCATCTTTCACTTCTAGTAATTGGTCTGTTCAAATTATCTATTTTTCTTCATTCAGTTTTTGATTGTATGTTTCTAAGAAACATTTCCATTTCTTCTAGGTTGTCCAATTTGTCCTCATATAATTGCTCACAGTGTGGTATTTATTATTTCTCATCTTTCATTTCTTAGTTTGCTTCTTTGGAACCTCTTGCCTCTCTTCTTGATGAGTCTGGGCAAGGATTGTTGATTTTGTTTACCCTTTCAAAAAACTAGCTCTTGGGTTTATTTCCTATTATTTTCTTCAGTTTTGATTTTATTTCCTCTCTGATCTTTAGTATTTTCTTCCTTCTGCTGACTTTAGGTTTTGTTTATTCTTCTTCCAGTTCTTTTAAGTGGTTGTTTAGGTTGTTTGAGATTTTTCTTGTTTGCTGAGAAAGGCCCATATGGGTATGAATATCCTCTAAGGACTGCTGCTTCTAATAAATTTTGTATGGTAGTGTTTTCATTGTCAGATTTACCTCAAGGTATTTTTAAAATTTCATCTTTTACTTCCTCATTGACCCATAAAACTCTTCATTTTATAGATGGGAAAACTGTGGCTCAGGGTGAAAGGGTTTAGCTCAGACCAGATGCTAATACTACATTGGGAACATCATGCTGATTTGATTCTGCTAAGATCTCTTCCCTAAAGACAACTTACTGTACCTTCCACCCACTACCATGTGGCAGGTCCCTCTTAGATTCTGGAGGCAACAAGGACATGTCTTATCTCCTTATCCACCTACAGAGTCACTCAGAAGGCTTCCAGCTTCAGTGGGAGCCAGAGCAGGGGAAGGCCCTGCAGAACCTACAGGCTGTACCACAAGCTGCTGACAACCTGGGTCCATGATCTTGTGGATACACCAGTGCAGCTGTGGTTGCACAGAAGTGGGAAAGGGGACCACCCCCTGGATATTGTGGACCCCTTATACCACTGAACTGGCGAAGGAAACAAGGAGTTAATTTATTGACAGGAGAAGTTGATCCCTACTAGCAAGTGAAAATTAATAGGGATCAGTTTGAAGTGGGTGGCTTCAGTTCAGCGAGGGTAAGGAAGATGATGTAACAAGGGTTTGGGTCACAACCACCAAATAAAGAACCTCCACCAGCTGAAATTCTGGCTGAGAGTGGGGGAAACACAGAATGAGGGGTGGCAGGGAGGATGACAGCCTCAGGACCACAATTGCAGAAGCAAGGATATAAGGACTTCGTATATTTTCTGTAGCTATGTTATAGGGATGTATTTATTTTTATATACTAACAATTATCTTTCCCTTCTTCCCATTATTTTACACATGACTGTTGGAAATTTTGATTTAGCCGTTAGGGACTAGAATATTCAGCAGCACTGTGACTGAATTTCAGGGGTAGCATGTATATTATTAATATAGATTCAATGGTACTCAGTGATTCAGTGATATTCATAGCTTCACTGACCCCTGAAACTGTCCATCCTCTCAATTTGGAGAAAGGAGTGAGAATTTATTTGTAAGAAGCGTGGCTGTACCTCTTTCAGACAAGAACATAAAGTTAATCAATTGTTGTATATAAAACTGTGTAAACAGGGTAGATATGGAAGCTGAGTCGTGGAAGGAGGAGACCGTGCTGTCTTCAACTTATTGCCTCTAGTTGTAAATGCACCCTTTTTTGCCTCTGGAGAGGAGTCTGAGCTTAACCATTTTCCTTTTCCACGTGGCACAATGTTATGTGTTGCCAGCAGAGGGCGCTAGAGAGACCTGCAGGAGGAAAGGGCTCTTTTAGTGCTGATGGGTTGTTTACCAGGTTTCTCCTGCGCGCCCTCCAGTGGCCGACTTCTGCAGTGCAAGCAGTCAGCAGCATCTAGAAATTCCCTTCACCACCAACCCCATAGGCAGGGCAGTTTATGAATGGAGTGCCTCCAGGGAGACCCCGCCCAATAACCTCTTTCCCTGACACCGTGGGAGGGGCGGGTTTCCACTGTGTTCCACCAGCATGGCACCCCAGCTCTTCTCTGCCAGCTGGTGAACCACAGCCATGTCCTCCCAACAAAGTCTGGATCTCAGCCCTGTTGGGAGACCTGGGTGTGGGAGTCTCTTGAGTGGTCTACCTCAGCCCTAGGGGAGGAGCTGCTCCTTAGGGCTGCTCTTCCTGGATCCTTTTGATGTCTCTCTACTTATTCAATTCACGATAACAACTTATGCAAATTCATACTGCCTTTGAGGAACGGGACTACCTGGAAATCTCTCAGGGCTGTCCTCCTTCACCTTCCCCTCTCGTGTTTTCTTTTCTGACTATCCCCCCCACCACCACCATTTCTCGTCTGCTCCTCTCATTCCTCTTGTTCTCCCTCCTCCTCTTCCTTGTCTTATCGCCACCCTCCCTCCCTCTCTCTTTGAAAAGTAAGCAGCTCAGATTTTTGTGCATTTGAGATGAAGATTGCATCAGAGCCTGGCAGAGGGCTCCTCTCTTTCCCTGTGATGTCACACCAAGAAGGGGTGGGCAGAGCAACAGGGCAGTCACAAAGGGCCACGTGGTCACCGCCCCAGCCAAGAGGCCCACACAGCACTGGCTTCCCTTCAGGCGCTTCCTGCCGCCTGCCTCTGCAAAACTTCAGTGAATGTGGATTGAAAAATCTACACAGAAAAATCTGAGATCTCCTACCTGAAAAATGAATGTATGAAATGCAGAACCAGACTTAAGACTGGCTAAATCCTCTCTCTGGGCCTCAGTTCTCCCATCTGTAAAATGGGGAGGACTTTCTTTTCTTCACATAATTTTATTTTTATTTTAAACGTTTACTTGTTTTGCTGTGCCAGGTCTTAGTTGCAGCATGTGGGATCTAGTTCTCTCACCAGGGACCAAACCCAGGTCCTCTGATTGGGAGTGCAGTGTCTTAGCCACTGGACCACCAGGGAAGTCACCTTCAGATAGTTTTATCTATTTGAAAAGGTTTGTAGAAAGTTTCTCTGTGCCAGATACCATTCTAAGCACTGTATACTGATACATAGTAATTGAATCAATATAACAAGCCAACAAGGGAGGGACTATGCTTCCCATTTTATAAGCGTGTCTATGACACATTAATGAGGAAGCAAAACCAGTGTTTTAAAGTGTATGTGAACCTGACATTTACTATTAAACCTGAAAGGTTAAGCCCTACCTTGTTAAAAATCATAATCTCAAGGATGAAGGTGTTGAGGAATGCAAACACCATCCCTTTCAACCTAGGCTCTGGTGATATTTGACTATAACATGCATACAAGCATTTTGTAATAAAATATATTTCTAATCTGAATAATGAATGTATGAAATGCACAAACAGACTTAAGGCTGGCCAAGTCCTCTCTCCAAGCCTCAGTATTCCCATCTGTAAAATGGAAATGACCTCTTCTTCATGTTTTATGTATTTAACAAAGATTGGTAGAAACAGTTTCTTTGTGCCAGGTGCCATTCTAAGCACTTTGATTCAGTTAATATGTATAATCCTTACAACAAGCTAATGAAAGAGGGGGTATTATTCTTCCCATTTTATAGATGGAGGAACTGAGGCACAGAGAAATTGAGTGACTTGGCCAAGCTTACCTAGCTAATAAATACCAGAGCTAGGATTGGAACTCAAGCAGCCAGGCTCCAGAGCCTTGCTTCATAGCTGTCATGCAGTGTAACAGAGTCAGTGAGAACATATGTGAAATGCTTTTCATGTAGCGTGTCACCTGATACTTGTGGAAGGTGAGAGATGCTTCTCAGACTCTGCCTACAGCGTGTGCTCCCCACAACCCCTAGAGTAGTCCCTGGCCCATAAAAGCACTCAGAACCCCATTGCTGGATTAATGAATGTGCAAATGAACAAATCCACAGATGCCTGAACCATCGCCTTACTTGAAGCAGGCGCTAGCACATAGTAAGGCTAAGGGATAAATGGGTGGAGAGAGCATTTGGGACACATCAGGAAATGACTGGATTACAGCAGGATGGTTATTCTTCTGTTTCCTTAAAGCCACACCCTGAGTCTTCCAGGAGACTGGGAGCTCCAAGAGACAGAGACCCTAGCACCTATCCCCGGGCCTGGCACACAGTAGGTGTTCAGGAATGGCTGGAGAACACATGGCTGAGAGTGGGGCCTGAGGGAACAGAGGGAGTTAGAGCTGGGTGACCCTCTGTCCTGAGAGCTCAGATGACCCCAAGGTGCCAGCCTGTGGCCTCCATGGACAGCTCAGCATGGTACCCTGGGAGAGAGGAGGCAGGATCTGCTCTGTGAGCGGGGGAACACGGAGAGGAAGGAGCTGAGGGGGTGGCTAGAGCCCAGGCCCAGGTGGGACTGGGAGAAAGCCTGCTGGCTGCCACCTGTGGGTCTGCAGCCAAGAAGAACTTCCACTCACAAGGTCTTCAGGGGGCCCCTCCTAGGCTCCTAAAGGAAAACACATGCAGCACTCCAAGAATCCTTCCACCCACAGGTCCAGCATCCACCCTCTAAGCAACTGCACCCTAGGAAGAGTCTCTGCCTTCCTGAAGCCCCCAGAGACAGAATTAAAATCAAGCCTTCGTTCTCCCGGTTCACCAGGACCTGTCCATTTCCCCTCCCATCATGGAACCAAGCCCCTTTCAGCCTCCCTCCACCTCCTACCCTCCTAGAGAGCAGACTCCCATTACTCATTCTCACAAACGTCCCCATGCTGCCAAGAACGTGAGTCTCTAAGTGTGCAGTTCTAGGCATGTCCATTAGAGCTGGGCTGTTAATTGTGCTGTTCCAATGTCTTCTGTGTTCTTACTTCCTTATCACACAGCTGTCAACTGCTGAGAGAGCTGTGAAAATCTTCCACTGTCATTGTGCATTGGGGCCATGTTATGTGCACCCAAGTTTGAAATGATTATAGCTTCCAGTGAATTGAGTCTTAACATTACATTGTAAGCCTCTTCTTTTCTGACAGTGCTCTTTGCCATAGTCTATTTGGCTGGATATGAATATAGTCATACAGGCTTGCTTTTAGTATTTGCTAGGCGTGTATGTGTATTATGTACATTATCCTTGAACTTTGATGTGCCTTGTAGGTTTAGCTGCATCTTCTATAAACAGTGTATAGCTGACTTTTATTTTTGTTCTTCATCCAATAAGATATGGCTTCTTATTGCTATTCCTAATATACTTAGATTTATTGTGATTGCTGATATATTTTAATCTATATCTACCATCTTCTGTTTGCACTTTTTCCTGTTTTTCCTATGCACTTCTTTTTTTCTTTTTCTGTCTTCAACTCGATTGACAGAGTTTTCACTGTTTCTTTTATTTTTCATGTTGGAAGCTGTACATTCTGACCCTTTACTATTGATTTTAAATTTTTCTCCATGGCTTCTAGCTGGTTGTAGGTAACTGAATTAATATCTATACCTTCCTCTCTAGCAATATAAAGATTTAGATCACTGTCATTCAGATTATCCTGGGGTAGGTTTTATTTCCAAATGGTTTTATAACCTCAAAATGCTCTCATCATTGTTTTTTTTTAATAATTTGTACATTTTGATTTACCCATATTTATGGATTTTTCTTCACCTCTTCCTGTGGTCCATGCTTCCACCTGCATTTGTTTTCCTTCTTCCTAAAGGATGTGCCTCAGCAAATATTTCTGTGTTTCAGGTAATGATGAAAGCTGTCCTTTTGTCTGTTTGGAAATGTCCACTTCAGCTCTCCTTCACTTGACAGTTTCACTGGGTATAGAGTTCTGGGTTGTCAGTTGCTACATTCTCAGCACTTTGTAAACAATGTTTATCCTCTCTTGTTGCTATTGAGACATGTGATGTCAGGGCTTCCTGCCAATCTTTTGTTTCAATTAAGGTTGCTTCTTTTGCTCTGTGTTCTGCAGTTGTTTTACAGTGTGGATTTATTTTTATTTATCCTTCTTGGTTTTTATATATGATCCAAAATTTCTAGATATTTTGTAAACATGGGGGTTTTGGGTTTGGTAGTTGAGTCTGGCGGGGGTGGGAAGTGAGAATCACTTGGAGGAGCTTGTGTGTCCCAAGCACTGCCTGGCCCAGAGCCCGCCCACAGGCAGGGCTGGAAGGACAGGGATGAAGTCAGTAAGATCCCAGTCTCAGTTCTCAAAGGAGCCAGGCCTCCAGTTAATGCCCTGGGAGCAGGACATCAGGGTGGTGGGAATAACTGACACAAATAACTAAGATAACTTGATAGACACTCAGTGATGCTTCCTCTGGAAGGGGATTCTTCATGACTGAGAGCAGAGAGGGAAGAACTCCTGCCGTGTGCCAATGCTGGCTGAGATGCTGAGAGAACAGGGACGGACTAGGGGAGGACCCTCTTTGGGGAGCACGCAGTCCAACAAGGCAGGGCTGCTCTAATGTAACAGGGCAGATGAGGAGACTCCCAGGTACCCCCCACAGCTGTTAGCACACGTGTGCCCTAGAGGCAGGTGTTTGGTGCGTGGGCTGGTTCTCAGCAGCAGTGATGCCCTGATGAAACACTCTTCATAGTTACAAATTAATTTCATCCTCACAGCAGGCTACTCACACCCCATTTAAGCATGGGGAAACTGAGGCTCAGAGGGCAGATACTGTGACTTCTCTGTGCCTTAGTTTCTTCTTCTATCATGTGGGATAATAATGGTAGCAACCACCTTGGGCTGGTGTGAGAATGAAAGGAGTTGGTGTCTATGAAGAGTGTTCTGTAGAGCAGGAGAAGATAATAGGTGTCAGTGATGGATATCACCCACCTCGGCCCGGAGTCCAGCCTTCCCTTGGCGCCTGCCCACCCTCTACACGATGTCCTGTATCACTGTCTTCATAACGCTCATCCCTGTGTGAAATTACACATTCATTTACTTGTGTGCCTGTTTATTGTGTCTTCCCCATAGACTCCTTGTGCCGTGGGGACACAGCACATGTCCATTCACTCAGTGTCCCTGACAAGGTGGCACTCCACAGATGTTTGAGTCTGAGAGTAAGCAACTGATGGAGCCTGGACTTCAAGGAATCCCCAATTAACCTAGATCCATGGGCCAATCACTCACTCTGACCCATAGAAAGTAGCCTCTGAAATGCACATCCCTGGTCAGCCACAGCCATAGCCACACTGAGAGTCAGTATCACCCCATGCAGCTCTGTCTCCTCCAGGGGCATCCTGGGCTACATTTATTTTCTGCTCCTGGTACTCTGTGTGGATCTCTGTTTATAACAGCTATTGGCAATTATTGATTCCCTGCACAGCTGGGGAGGGTTCTCATAGGCAGAAACTAAATCAGTCATCTGACTCTAGTACGTGCCAGGTATCTGGAAGGTGTTAAAATGAAGGACAGAATATTGGGTGACACCAGGAAAGGGTCACCAGATATGAGACACCCAGTTAAAACTGACTTCCCTGGGGGCTCAGTGGTTAGGACTCCATGCTTCTGCTGCAGGGTGCATGGAGGGGAATTAAGATCCTGGATGTCCTGTGTCACAGTTTAAAGAAGCAGATTGAATTTCAGAAAAATGATGGATATTTTTAGTATTAGTATGGCCCAGGTATGGCATGGGATATACTTAAATGGGAAACCATTCTTTTGGTTCTCTGAAATTCAAATTTAACTTGATAGCCTGTATTTCCATTTGCTAATTGTAGCAATCTTATAGGAGAGGCACATGCAAGGGACAGGAAGGGGAGATAGAGGTCAGACATGCCTGTGGGGCTGGGCTTGCTGGGGACGTGGGCACAGCCGGCAATGCAGCTGCAAGATCAGTGGATTCTAAAGTGTGACCTCCAAGTATCTGATCAAGAAAGGTGGCAAGGGCCTCCTCTCAACCCCTCTGCCTCTGGCCTTATGAAGGGACAGTCAGGGCTACTCAGGGAGTATGGCTGGGGAAGAGAAGTGGGATGTCAGGAAGATCACCCTGGAGAAGGGGGGATACCCTCATTTCGTCATCTGGACCTCTCAGCATGCCATATACCAAGTCTTGAGCAAAGGTGTGTCAGCTGAAAATACACACCCCTTAAGGCCAGCTCCACCCTGCCTTCCCCAAAATAACCACATGCTCAGGCATCAGCAGGGGTGTGACACATTGCATTCATAATGAGGAAACCTCCACATCTTACAGAATTCAAAAATAAATACTCTCATACATTTCTACATATTTGGACAGATTTTCAAATTTAACTTCATTAGGTAATTTTCCAACATGCATGAAAGTAGACAGAAGAATGTAAGTCACCCATGTATTCATCACACGATTTCACAATTATCAAAAATTTTCCACCCTCCTTATACTGATATTTATACCCTCACCCTTCCCCTATAAGCACACACTTACTTCCATTGTGAGTTTTCTTAAAGCAGGTCTTAGACATCGTATCATTTTATCCAATTTACAATTGTAAGGGGTTTACAAAAACACCAGTTTCTCATGGATGTTGTAATCCCATTTTACACATGTGCAAACTGAGGCCTAGAGAGCTGAAGTTCTTGTCCAGAGTGACAGGGAAAGGGTGGGGTTGGCATCAAGCCGTCAGGAGCCCCGAACCTGAGACTCCTCTCCCTCTACGAGGTCCCCCGCTAGCCCCCATGGCAGGGCTCCCAAGTCAGACTTTGATCTCCGCCAGGGCCAAATTCCAGTCAGACTGGCCAGCCAGCTCAGGCAAGGCGATTGATGGGGTGCTGATGATGT